>LUCG01102123.1:0-10489 GCA_001633085.1 Carthamus tinctorius
GCAGCGGTGCCAGTGGCAGTGACGAAGGTACCGATGGCAACGATCGCTATGAAGGTGGCGGCGACGGTGACGACGGTGGTAGGGATCGCGGTAGTAACATCCATCATGGTGGAATGTAATTGAGCAATATAGTTTTTTTTCTTAAAAGATGGTAGAATTCCTTGCTATTAAGGAATTTACATTCCATTATTTGTGGAATTTGAATTCCTCATAAAAATTTAAAAGACAAACCAAACGCATAAATGGAATTTGGTCAACGGAATTGACCATTCCAATTCCTTCAAATTCCGCCGGATTCCAACGTACCAAACGTCACTTAAGAGTTGTAGGAATACAAAGGGTTACATAATAATATATCTACACACATACACACGCGTTATAAGTTGAGTTTTGTTATATTAATTTACGATTTTGTATAACTAATACAATAATATGAATAAAAATAAAATTCATCAACCATTAGTTGATAACTTGATATCTATCGATGATTAATATTAGTAATAACAAATTTTTACTAGTATCTATTTACAATTAACTATAATAAATAGCAGTTAGTATTAATCAGAATAATAATTGGAAAAAATGACAACAAGCTTCTAAAACGTTAATTCAACTAGAATTCATCAACAGGTCATCTTGTGTTTGACCATCGGGTCCTCAAACCAACTTATCCTTTCTTTCTATTTCTCGGTAAGTGTTTTTTTCATTCATTTATATTCAAACATATACTTAAAAAAAATAAATTAACTTATAAACTGAATTATATTTTTGCCAAAACGCTAACTATATTATCGCTCAAGCCTCAAAATCGTATGTATTTGATAGATATAATTGCTGATGTAAGATAATGCATGTTCTTATACAAGAAGACGTTTTGTACTATGACATAGATATGTATTAAAGGTGTTAAAAATAACAAGAATAATACCAATTATATATTTAAAATTGAAATTTGACATTATTTATTTTTATTTACAATGATTTTATTAAATAAAAAGATAGAAATAAATTAATAAACGAATACGAATACATGAGCAATAGAAATTCTGTGTTTTTGTTACTACGTTAGTTTTCGTATATATTATATGTTTCATATAATTCAATTTGACGTTAAAAAGATTTTTGATAAATATAAGTGTGGTCCATAACATGAGACTTAAAATATAGAAAAACGATAATGATTAGGACCGATGAGATATGTGTTCCAAATGAGATTTAGTCTAGTTGTAGATATTTTTCTTATATATCTTATTCATTAAATATTGTAATGATATATGTAGGGATTTTAGTTATAATCCTTGATTTACTCTCCACTTGAAATACTATACATTAAAAGTGATATCATCAAAACAACTTTTTCAAAGGCATATAATTTATTAAGAAACATAGAGTATATAATAATACAAAAAAAATTGAGAACTTTATTCAAGAATAGAAAGACAACTATCATAACAACCAAGACAAAAAAAAAAAAACCGAATGGACTAAAATCTATAACGAAAAAGCAAAAACCGACGAGCAACAAGAAACATCATGAGCTACTGCAGCCGACAAAGTCGAAGACAACAGACTCAAAGAAGTGACCACCTAGCAATCCTCCATCCCTTGCCTTCCATACGATATGTCCACCATCTTGAAGTCATTTGCCCACTTAGACTTTAATTGAGATTGCAAGATTTGGAGCGCATAAAAAGGCCAAGTTGGATATTAGGCCCACAAGAAAAAAGCCGATTATTACAATGACTCCGATAAGATAAAGAGCAATCTGAACAACCGCCTTCCATATATGCCTCCTAGAAGTCAAAATAATTTCGGACCCCGTCCCCGCCATCAAATCATCGAAAGAAATTGTTGGCAACAGCTCCAACTTCACAACTTGAAAATATCATTCAACAAGTTAGCGCTCAACGTGCATTTGACATAACGAAGATTGATAGTTTCAAAAACTTAATCTTACGAAACTTTGATGTATGTATGCAAACATTTTTCATTTTGTCTTGTCCATTATTCAATGTTCATTTCATCATACAATACAATGCATCTTCAAGGTTCACCGGACGCCCACAAACCAACTTGAATATTCACAATTATGAAAAAGGAAAACGAAGTGACAATGCATTTTACGTAAAATCGTGGTAGTGGTTTGTTGGTTCGATACCGCTATGCCTTAAAAATGCATTTTACATAAAAGCATCAACAAGTATGTTTTGATTAGTAGACCTCAATCCTAATTAATGCAACCCTAAGGCTATGCGTATCCGAACGCTCCCAATCCTTCCAACCCCACTGCCACATCAGTTTTTTCATAAACTCACAATAAGGGATTGGGTTTAGTTGAGTTGTGGTTGGATTGAACGGATTTCATGGAACGATGGTTTTTTATACACCGCTAATTATTTGTATATGTTTTTAGTCGCTATGAGGCCATCCTTTATACTTGGTTTCAACCCAAATCAACTCAATTGCACATCAGCCATATCAGCTTTCCACTACCTTACCAAACCAACCCAAATCATCTTTTATACCCAATCCAATTTTACCCACATATTAATACAAAAAGAAAAAAGAAAATAAGAGAGAGATAGGGAGAAAGAAGGGAGGGAGGGAGAGAGAGAGAGACGGGTAGGGGGCGGGTTTGCCGCTCGGCATGGAGAAACCGAAGCAAAGCAAACCGATGGAAATGAAATGGTGTTGTTGAAGCAACCCGACGAAGTTGACGCCCTTCGGCTCTCCTATAACGGATGGTCTGATTTCTAATCTTTGACACCAACTTTTTTAAATTCGGGCTTTAGGCCCAAACGGCCAAACCCAATATTGAAAAGTGAGAACATATTTGATCAACCCTTAAATGATGAAATCAAATCTAACATAAAAGTGTAAGGCATTATATGTGTTTATGTTTATTGTATCGAATGACTTCAATTATATGTAGTTTGTTTATCATTGTATCTAGTGAATGTGTAATCTAACATTATTATCATCTTTTTTATGAAGTGATTTCAATTGTAGGATTATTTTACCCTCTTTAATCAAAGTCGATAGGATCTTCTTTCATTCTTTAACATGATTCCTAGGGGGTGTTTAAAGAACCGGTGGACCGTTAAAACCAGTCGAACCAAGTCAAGTCGAACCGTTTTCGACCGTTTGAACGATATGGCGGTACAGCCTGGTTTGGGATTACTTAATTTAAGATTACAATTAGATCGTACATAAATACAACTTATTAAAGATTCAAGTTTGAATTCGTGTACTAACTGTGAATAGACATAATCAATAGAGTATAAAAATCTCATTTTAAATATAAAAATCTCATTTTAAATATAAAAATCTAAAATTTAATCATGATAATCATTGAGTTCTAATTATTTATACAAAATAATGTTATTAAATCAAAAAATAAATTATAAATTGATTTAGAATAAAAAAGAAATTAAAGAAATTACAGAAAATAAAAACGAGAAGTTTTAACAGTTAATTCGGAACTAATATCAATATATTTTTTCTTAAATTTTATGATATCTTAAAAATTTATATTTGATTAAAAAATTAAAACAATATCAATTTCTCAAAACCATATAAAATTATATTATAATATCGATATAAACAAAAAAATAAAATAAAACATTTATAATCGAGATGTTTCTCGAGTGCTCTTCTAGTCTTTATCAAATAAGATTTTCAATTATCAAAACTTGAAAATAACATGTCACTATGTTCATTTATAGTATGAATGATTACTAGGTAAGCTAATTGGGTCAAAAACATTTGAATAACTTAACCCAACAAAAGTCAATAAAAAATGCAACTCAACCCAACTCAACTTGTTCGATTTGGTTGAGTTGTATTTAAATAAAGGTAAAAGAATCATAAGAAATATAAAAGTAATGGGAACCTTCTTATTAAACATGATCAATAATTCAAAATAATATAAAAGTTTATTAAATATTTAGGTATTACATGTATCTTTTTAACAATGCTTTCTCATGATTTCATTGTTCGTTGTTGCCAAGCCGTTTTTGGTAGCTACAAATGTTAAAGAAAAAAAATACAACAACAAACTTTAGAGAAGTTGTTAAAACTTTTCATCGAGTTGGTTGGATTATTTAAGATGTAACCCAATTTCAACCTAATAAATTCGGTTTATTTGAATTTTAAATCACTTATAGGTCGGATTCTCCAACAACTTGTTAAAATAGAAAATTTCAAAGATTCATCTAGTTAATATAGATAAAAGAAATATCATAAAAATCTTCAAATTTACAGACATTTTCAAAACTCCACACAAGTGAGAGCAATAATAACGTAGATTTACAACCAATAAAAGTCATCAAAAGATTAAACATTTTATTATTATACTTAATTTTAGAACTTTTTGGTACGCAGACAGGACATGATAGGACAGAACAACTATTCAGCGTTTGGTAAGTCATGACAGGACAGGACTGGTTAAATGACCATTTTACCCCTGGTGAAATTTTTAGCGTTTTTTAGCTAATAGTCGATATAAATGAAAATTAACAAAAAACAAAAAAACTCCAATCTATGTATCGACAAAACTATAATAAAAAAATCATAACTACCAAGATAAATAGTAGCAATATACATTATTAGTTGTATTTTCGATCGAGTTTCAAATATTAAATGTTGTCCTCGAAAATCAAAATCAGGTGTGAAGTATTTCGAGCCATGTCGGATTCGGATTTAATCGGGTTCAAGTTTGTATTTTAACAATATATGTTTTTCTTTTCTTTTTCCACCAAATTAGTAGAAAATAGAAATAGTGTGNTTTTACTCTTATATCAGATATAATAACTGTAAGTTTAATCTTAACATTTCGTTTTACATGCTTAATCATTAAAGATTAAAATTAATTCAAACTTCAAAATCCAAAATTCAAACGTTAAAATTTAAATTAAACACTTAAACTAATAAAAATAAGTTCAAATCTCAAAGATATACATAAAAAAAGTTACAAAAAATATTAATAAAATGTTTTATTCGGGTTTCGGGTGAGTTCAGCCTTTCAGGTAATGGGTACGAAGATTCTACCCGAACCGAGTAACTTGTCGTAAAGTTGGATTTCGAAAATCAAGTTAGTTCGAGTTATGTGGGTCAGGTAGATTCAAGATTTTTTGAATCGGATTTTCGGTTTTTCCGATTTNGAGTATGAGGAAATTATAAATAAAGAGAAAACCAATCTGTATTTTGAGGGGTATAATGGTAAATCTGACTCTGTTCTACTTAGTTCCAGGGGGTTAGGATGTGACAGACTTGTCCCACTCTTGTTCGACTTAGTTCTGGTGTGTCCCACATAGGTGCCTGCTAAACATTGGACAAGCCTGTTCTGTCATGTCCTGTCTCATCCTGTTCAACGTACCAAACGCACCCTTAGGATAAAGCAGATGTTATAATTTTATTATTATACGCGCCGGACAACAGGCACAAAAACCTGTTTCGTGTTTCACTCGGGCGAGCTGAGCTAACCAACATCGGACCGGACCGTGGATAGGCTGGACGTTGGTGGGTACAACGCCTCCATGGCGGCTACTGCTACGAGACCAGCGCCCTACGTCCATAAAAACCGGTCCGATAACCCTAAACCTAAACAAGATTTTTTAAAAAATTGAACTTTTCAAGATTTATTTATATAAACAAATTAATCAAAATAAAATGGGTACGAAATAATCCGTCACAAACTGAAAATCTGAAATTTTGATGAAATCCATGAAAAATGGCGGCTGTATTTTCCCTCCCATTTTAAATTCTAAAAACCGTGTTAAAAAATTAAAAATCTTTTCAATTTCAACCACTTTCAACTTCCCCCAATTTTTTTTATCCAAAATTTCCCAATTTCCCTCTCTCCCCCCAAATTCAAACCCTAATTCCCCAATTTCCCCCAAAACTTCTACTCTTCATAAACCCTAATTCCCCCATGGCTGATTCTCCACAGAGCTTCCCCCAATCCCCTACTCTATTCAAATCCTTCTTCTGCCCTCCGAATTCGCAAACCCTAGATCCACACCTGAGCTCTCGTCGCCCTAAGCTCGACTCCCACGCCCGTGCACGTATGCTGTTCGATGAAATAGCGCAGCAGCAGGAGGAAGATATGGAGGATTCTAACTTACCGGATCGAAAGGAAGATGATGTCTTGATGTCGAATGAAGTGCTCGAAGATTCTGACCAGCCGTTGCCGTCTCCTTCTTCTGGTGCTGAACCTGTTACGCTTTCCGAGCCTTCGAGTCCTACGGCGGTTGATGATGGCGGTAGTAATCCTGCTGATGAGACCGATGCTTGGATTTCGTATAATCGAAGTGAAACGGAGGTCTACAAGCCGTTGCCTTCAGTTGGCACGAGTTCTTCTAGTTGGTACGAAGATGCCTACGAGAAGCCGTCCATGGTGGTATGCTTATTGCTTTACTTTTGGCTTTGCAGAAGTTTAGTGTTTAATTAAGTATTAAATATCACTATTCGAGCTAGGTTGTTGCTACTAGATTTGACTGATGATAAATTACTCGAATCAATTTGCACTTTCAGTGTTAAGCGATCATCGTTAGTTATTGTGTCTCCATGATTTGAGAATTGTGTAGTTTAGTTTATGTGGTAAATTGAGTTTATTCAACAATCTAATAGCTATCGGTTGTAGAAATTATTTGAATTTTGGATTCACGTAATTGTCTCTTCCAATTTAGGATTCCCGTAGACTAGTGGTTGTACAAGAGGTTGTGATTTTGTTTGACAATAACTTTAATTTTGTTGAAGTTAAATGCTAGATTTTATTTTGATATGGCTAACAATTTACCACTTCCTCTAATTGGCATTTTTGATTGAAATGTTTCACTTCTTGAGGTATAGTATTGATCAAATTTATGATGACTTAGTTGGTACAATTCCTTTTTATCACTCTGACTGTGTGTCTGTGGGCACATTCATTTTTGTGTGAATTAGCATCTATCAAGTTCTATTGTGCTCCTTTGAACTGGCTAATTGGATTTCTGAACTTGCAGGGTGCAGGGCTTGCCAATCTGGGAAACACTTGCTTTTTCAATGCAGTTTTGCAGTGTTTCACCCACTCTGTGCTACTTGTTCAGGGGCTGTTTTCGTATACCCATCCGACGCCTTGCAATTGTATGAATTAAATCTTTACCATCCTTTATACTATTCTAGTTTGGTTCCTTTTTCAAGTAGCAATTCTGAGCATGTCAGGATTTATTTGGGAAATGACATTGCTGTTTTATGATTGTTGTATTTTAAATGGCCTATATGTTAAATTTATACCTTAAATGGTTGGATTTGCAGGTAATAATGAACGGTTCTGCTTGATCTGTGCTTTGCGGGAGCACATTGAACATTCATTATCATCAACTGGAAAAGTTGTCTCCCCATGGAAGTTTGTCGACAATTTGAGCTGTATCCTTGAGCTTTTTACAAATTTCATTTGTTATTGTTTTTCTTCAACACTGCATTCTTTCATTGCTTTTGTATTGTTAATTTGCTGGTTCTATATATGTGTTTTGCAAACATGTTCTTTAATATATTTGTTAATCTTGACCACACAACTGTCAGATTTTTCATCATCATTCCAAAGATATCAACAGGAAGATGCTCATGAATTCTTGCAATGCTTTCTGGATAGACTTGAAAGTTCTTTAAGCAATTCAAAAGTGAAGGATGATGCTCTCTCCTTGCAAAGTGACAATTTAGTCAAGCAGGTCTTTGGGGGTTGTGTTGTTAGCAAAGTAAGAATTTGATGGGTATTTTACATTTTTTTATTGATTTACCTATTTTAGGAGGCTGGTACTTGAATATCCTTGCTTATTCTTGTTCTCTTCTTGGTATATGAATTTCAGCTAAGGTGTTGCAACTGCAATCACATTTCTGATACCTATGAGCCTTCAGTTGACCTCAGCTTGGAGATTGAGGATGCAAATAGTCTTTCAACTGCTCTTGAGTCATTTACAAAAGTTGAACACATTGAAGATGAAGAAATGAAGTTTACATGTGACCAGTGTAAGGAAAAAGTGTCTGTTGAGAAACAACTTATGCTGGATCAGACACCTCCAATATGTGCTTTCCATTTAAAGAGATTCAAGAATGATGGCTCTTATGTGGAGAAAATAGACAAGCATGTGGAATTTCCTCTTGAGTTGGACTTGCAGCCTTATACATGTGGCAGTCAGAGTAATAATGTGAGTTGTATTTCTTGAATATCTTGCCAGATGATTTCAAATATATGTAGAGGTTCTTAACTCCCTCTCCTTTTCTCTTATATCAGGTGGATTTGAAATATGAGTTATATGCAGTTGTAGTACATGCAGCTTTTACATCTAGCTGTGGTCACTACTACTGTTACATTCGTTCTGCACCTGATACATGGTACAAGTTTGATGACTCAAAGGTAATATATGGTATCTACACTTTTCCTTTACTTCTAAATGGGCCATACCCTGACATGTATTTAACAGAGTTGCTCTTTTTGAAGTATATAATATGGAAAAAGAACTCACCCATCTTCCTCACCTTGGAAAACTGACTTTAAAATTTTCATTTTGATAGGTTGTGAGTGTTTCTGAAGCTTATGTGCTTTCAGAAGAAGCATATATTCTCTTCTATGCAAAACAAGGCACATCTTGGTTTTCAAACTTTATGGAAACTTATAAGCCATCCTTGGATCCAAACCTATCCAATACTTCACCCAAGTCAGTACTGGAGAATGTCGACCAGCCATCTACATCTGCTGATGCAGTCCATTCCCATGACATCATCGAATCATTTAGTAACAAAGTTGTGGTTCCTGGAGTGAAAGATCATTCTTTCCAATCTGATACTATGGTGCCACCCAAGTCAACTAACTCTTCAGAATTAACTGCTTCAAGTCACCATGTTATAAAAGAAAAATCTCCGTTGACCCTTAAAGAGTATGGGTCTAACCACATGCCAGAAGTTGAGAAGAACATAGGTGTTACTCCCATTAGGTATAATAGACTTCAGAGTGCCACTATTTCTGAAGATGATACCAATAGGGTTTTCACTACTCCATTTGTAAGACCAAGTGACGGAAAAACTGTAATTGATATCGGTCAAGTAGTTTCTCCGTCGACACCACCAAGATCTCCTGGACTTGATTCTGATGATGAGATTTCAGGTGAGATATCATACATCTCTTCTATAAATATAATTGTTTTCTCAAAACTTTGGTAACTAACATCATGTAATGCTATCCAGAAGTGGTTTTTGCTCCAAAGGCTGATCAACTAAAACTTGTGGAGAAATCATCGCACAAGAGGCCACGAAGCAAGGATGTTGAGGATTCCGCGAAGAATGAGGCTTTGAGACAATGTAAGAGGATGCCGAGTGCTAGGGGGAGCTTGTTAATGGCTGCACTCGACATGGGACCCAAGAGTGAAAACTCGGTGAACAAGAGAAGCAAGAAAATGGCGTCGCCTCCGAGAAAGAAGTATAGCCGATCGAGCGAGGGTTTTAGGCATGGTGGCGACAAGTCGATCTCGCGTAACTTGGCTGCTTCGAGTTATCGGTAAGTTGTGGATAGGGTCGTAAGCTTTTTAAAATTTTTTTTTGTTATAGAAGAGGTGGAGCTTAAGCTCCTTGTTTGGATGTAAGTGTTTTGTTTTTTCTTCCTTTTCTTGTTTTAGAGAAGTTGGAGTTAGATGGTTGTGAATGGGTAACAAATGTTGCTAGATATGTAGCAAGACTCTGTGCGACTTTATAATATGCGACTTTTTGTTATACAATCCAGAGTTTGTGATAAGTGATAACTTTCTTTTTAATCCATGTCATTGTGACATCTCGCATATCCAAATGGCAATTGAAAAGATTTGTTCATTTTTGAGAGAAGAGTTTTGGTTTCAAATGGGTTTATCTCACCATTTTCCAGCCTCTATATGCTTCCAATCAGGGTGATGGATTCTTGAAGATCTAGTAGGTTTTTCTGCAGATTTTTTTTATGGTTTCAGGTTTTGGAATTGTAGATTTGGTGATGATGATGTGGTTTTGTTTACAATCCAAATCAAGATTCATGGGTTTTGTTTATGATCCAGATCTACATTCAGGTGTTTGATTCGGGGGTACGGTGGTCGGAGATGTGCGGTGGCTGGAGATGTGGTAGTGACCGGAGAAAGAAAAGGGGTGGGAGATGTGCGGTGGATAGAGATGTGGTATTGACCCGAGAAAGAAAAGGGGTGGGTGTGTGTAAACCGGTGAAGATGAAGAAGATAAGATTAAGTTACAGATCCCCAGTTTATTAAAAAAGTACAATAAAATAATTGAAAATAAAAAAATAAAGAGTAAATTACATATTTGGTCCCTGTGGTTTACAGTTAATTGCACTATTGGTCCCTATTTCAAAATAATTATGGATTTGGTCCCTGTGGTTTACATTTTTTCACGCGTTTGGTCCCTCTACCCTAACAACATTAAGGCTGCGTTTGGTACGTGGGACAGGACAGGACAGGACGGGACAAAACTCACTGTC
>LUCG01102126.1:0-20402 GCA_001633085.1 Carthamus tinctorius
ATATATATAGTATTAGGTTCAAATGAGAAGTGCTAAAAAATGAGAAGTATAGAAGTGATCTCATCCAGTCAATAAAGACGGCTTTGACCGTGGTCCCCCGTTTAATAATCTCTACCCTCCCATGAATCGCGTCAATCCTCCGNTTAACCAGTCAAAGCCGCCTTTATTGACCGGATAAGTGGTGGAGATAACTTCTCTACTTCTCATTTTTTTTAGCGGTTCTCATTTGAACCTTTCTCCCTCTCTATATATAGATATAGAGAGAGAGACATGAAACGCACATTTCATTATGTTTTGGGGTTCAATTGAATACGTAATCTGCAGTTCTGCACCCTTTCTTTAAATCTCATGTTAGTGAGTCCACAGGGTTGGATTCCGTGAGAAACGTGAGAAGTGGTTATCAAACCGCTGGACGAGAAATGGACAAACATTAGGATGAAATGCACCGGATCAACTACTTTTTAATTAGCCACAGTTCATGGGAGGGTTTATTTGATTAAAAGTGATAAACGGTTTAAAAGTAGTTCTCATGCTTCTTACTAAAAATGACACTTCTTACGTGATCCCATACCTATATATGTATATATATAGATAGATACATGAAACACACATTTCATCATGTTTCGGGGTTCAATTGAATACCTAACCTGCACCCTATTCTTTGGATTTCTTGTTAGGGAGTTCATACACACACACACATATGTATATCTGTGTGTATGTATGTATAGAGGCACTTTTGCTCTTAAAAGTTGTTTGAATCACAAGGGGGAGTCTTTAATTTTGAGTTTTGGAGCAATTAATATTTGCTAGTAGAAGTGTTCTATAATGGCATTAATTATGAGCACTTCTAGTGTTCAATTCTCACCCCTTTTGGCTGTAGATGAGGGATTCCGTAGGCAGCATTCGCGTGTTCTTGTTAGGAGTGTAGGTGGTGGGGGTTCGGTGATAGTATCGCAAGAGTCGGTTAGGATGGATGGAGTTTCTTGTGTTAATGATGAAGGAAAAAAGAGTGGGAGAAATGTTGTTGAAGAGTTGGAACCTCTGTGGGATGATGGTTACGGGACTCAAACCGTGAAGGATTACACTGAAATATCCATGGATTTGATCAAGTGTGATGGAGGGCCGCCGAGGTGGTTTTGCCCGGTTGCGTGTGGCTTGCCTCTAAATGATTCACCCGTTCTTCTTTATTTGCCTGGTAAATTAGTGTTTAGGGTCATTGGCCCAGTGGTATCCTAGTTACAATAAGAGCCAACCCTCTTGTGAGGTCGAGGGTTCAAACCTCACCGAAGGCAAGGAGTGTGCTAGTGTGTAGTTTTGCCATACGCACACATATGTATATATTGTAAATGGGTCAGGTTTACCGGAAAACCTCAAAAAAATGGAAAAAGTAAGGAACACCCTGGTAGCCCTTCATCTGGACAAGTATGCACTTATGTATACAAGTAATTTGTAATATGCGTACATGCATGAAAGCTAAAAAAACTCAATTTACTTGTATACACAAGTGCATACCGTCCATGAGTGTTCTTAAATTTTCCATTTTTTGAGGTTTCTCCTGAACCTCCTTCTAGTGCGCGTGTGTGTATATATATATATAGAGAGAGAGAGATGGTGGTTCAAAGGAGAATGAGGTCAAGTTAAGAAAATAAGAAGAATCCGGTCTGTATTACAAACACATTTTGAAAGGTTGCATTGATCGGTCGCTTGTGTGGTTCAAATCCAGTTGTAGATCACATGTGATTTGAACCTAGCGGGACGACCGGTCAATGCAACCCGTGTGGTGCTTAATTAACCGAAAGAAGTCAAAAACTAGAGCTAAACAAGTATATCCCGCTCAAAAGCAGGAATGTACAATGTGGGATGTACGCAGTCATGTAGGGTGATGCTTATATGTCCTAACTGCGTGCGAAAATTTGTGTAGGAATCGACGGGACTGGAGCCGGCCTCGTCTTACATGAGAAAGCTCTTGGAAAGTGAGTTGCACTTGATCTAGATTTACTCTATGAGCATTTTTTAAAGTATACAGTATTTATATACGACAAATGCAACAAATAAACTAACACACCCCCATCAAATTTGGTAAGGTTTGAACCTATGACCTCCTAAGAGACTTAAAGCCTAATGTATAACTATGGAAATCCATTTTGGCATAGAACATGTTATTTTGATAGTTTTAGGGAGTAGAAGTTAACTGCTTATAGAAATTGATTACTGTTCTTTAACTGATCTGTTTTTAACTTTGATGACAGGGTTTTTCATGTGCAATGCTTCCATATTCCTGTTTGGGATCGAACACCGCTTGAAGGTTTGATCAAAATTGTGGAAGAAACTGTGATGATCGAGAATGCTTCATCTCCGAATAAGCCAATCTATTTGCTTGGAGATTCTTTCGGAGGAAGCTTAGCACTTGCAGTCGCTGCTCGTAATCCTACAATCGACTTAATACTCATACTAGCAAACCCAAGTCAGCCTTCTTTTTTTCTTTCTTCTCTAATTTCTTCTATTTTTTAGGTACTTTTTTTATTCAATTTGATCCTTTAATTGCTATTCTATCTATTTCAGCAACTTCCTATGAGAAGTCATTGATGCAGCCTTTATTATCACTTGTGAGGACTCTGCCTGAAGAACATTATGGGATGTTTCCATATTTCACGAGGCTGCTTCTGGGTGCGTTGCTGTTTGATGCCTCCGGTGGTGGACTCGGGTTTTATATGTGCATTTCCGTTACAATTTTTCTTCTAAAAAAAATAAAATAAGTTCCCCTGGAGGCTAGCTTGTGCCTTGTAGGATGATGCACGTTTTGTATGTTAGAAGAAGATTTAGTCGGGCCTGTTTGTTAGCAGCTTAATGAGCTTAATCGACTTGCATCTTAGTCGGTCCAACTATACGTGACCATGGGTTAATGATATAGAGAGCGAGGGCATGTTTCTTAGTAGCTTAATGAGCTTAATGAGACTTGAAACTTATTTTGTCGGTTATACATGACTGTTTGATAGTGGCTTAATGGTATAGGGAGTGGCTTATTCTGTAAGCTTTTAAGGGGGAGCTTTATGCAAAAAGCCAAAATTTTCAAAAACCTGTCACTCCCAATTAAAAAACACGTTTCTTCCATCTATGAAAAACTTTCCCAGACAAAAACTTTTGTGGTCTATTGAAGACAGATTAATTCATAGAGACAACTTTATCCATACAGGACGTGATGGAAAACTAACCAAACAGCCCCCTTTTTCTGCGATTATTAATTCTAACATTTTCTTTTCAGGTGATTTTGCAAAGATGGCAACGGTTGAAATTAATAACATAAATCATTCATGGTCTCTTTGGAAATCGTTCGGCAATGTTGCTGAAGATGCACCACTTCTTTCCGTAAGAACCGCCTTGAATTAATAGTGCAAAGATGGGTCGTTTATACGTTTGCTAACTTCATTTATCGTTACTTTGTTCGTGTTATTGTTGAATAGTACTGATATATTTGTGTCATCAATGTTCTCATTTTTGTTCTTTTTTCTGTTAATTAGTTGTTGGGCATAATATTGAATAAAGACACTCTTACTTGGAGGTTGGAGCTGGTTGAATCAGCCGCTGCTTATGCAAATTCTCGTCTCCATGCTATTACCGCTGAAGTGCTAGTGCTTGCTAGGTCGCTTTCTTCTTTGGTTAATGTAGATATCGTAGTTTCTGGTTACTTCACGTGGAGGCAGGTTCAAATGAGAATCGTAAATATTTTGGGAACTTGAGAACCAACTATTCATACTTTATTTTGAGAACTTGGAAACCATTTTATCAAGATGAATAATATTCATGATTTTCATCATAAATGATACATGATTATTCATCATGAATAATACATGAAATAGTTGGTTCCCAAAGTTCTCTAAAGATGCATGATATTCATGATTATTCATCATGAATAGTACATTGAATTGTGGGTGAGTTCTCAATGAATGCATGCTATTCATGATGAATACATGCAGTGGTGGATCCAGGAATTCTTCATAGTGGGGGCACCTTTAAGGCAGCTTATGCCTGTAAAGTCGATGTATTCTTACCCCAAATCAACCGTTTTTCAAAGGATTTTTAAAGGTTTTTGCTTGATTTTAATGGTTTTTGAGTTTTTTTGTCGATTTCAATAGACTTTTTCGATTTTTTAGTTGATTTCAAGAGTCTTTTTAACATCTTAGTTGATTTTAAACAATTTTTTTATTGATACCGGCCAGCCACCAAACTGTACAAGTAACCTAAAATATTTTTATTGAGTCAAATTGCAACTTAACTAATGATGATAACTTAAAAAGAAATAAAAAAAGAGAAAAGATGTTGGCTGGCTAGGCTTTTGTGTGGGGTCCCTATGAAATTTTACTGGGGGACTTTAAGTAACCTATTGGGTTTTCCAAAAATCTAACCGTTAATAAACAAAGAAATTTTTTTCCAGTGGGGGGACAGCCCCNACACTACATCCGCCCTTTGTCACAAGTTCTCAAATATTATGGTTCTCATTTGAACTTTCCTCTATTTGTATGGGCTATCAGTTGACAGTTTACGGTGCTTATGACCCTCACTCGAAAGTTTGTGCTTTAGGTATTTATGACTTTATATGTTCGTATGGAATATAATAATACTAAGATATTTGCATTTCAGTGGTAAAGATAACCTCGTGCCGAGTAAAAATGAGGCCCGGAGGCTTTTAAGATCATTGAAGCGCTGCGATGTGCGTTCGTTTGAGGAAAATGGGCATGCAATCCTATTGGTATATTAAGATCTTCTATATTCACACTTTTTCTTGGGAAATATGACTAATCCGCTTTTTTACTTAGAATTGAAATTAGAAGCAGAGTGAGGTAACACAGTCCCACATCGGCTAGAGTTGGACCATTACTCCCCAATTAACCTTGAAACCTCCCTTCTCTCCTCAAGGGATATTTCAGAGTGTAATTATGTCGGTTTCACAAACACCTCCTCTTTCTTCCAAAAGTGAGCAAATTAGATGCAAAGATCCACAAGGGATTATAGCTTATTTGGTTTGAGTGCCAAATCGGCTAGACTTTGACCATCTCTCGGTGTTTTTAAAGGTACTATAAAGTAGGTAGAAAAAAACAATAATCTCGGTCCCTTTTTGTTGGTGCAGGAGACCGGTGTTAACGTGTTAACTGCTATTAAAGTTGCTCGCATGTACCGCCGTTCTTCGAAGTATGATTTCTTCAAGGATTTTGTGAATCCTAGTTTGACAGAGTTTAAAAGCTTGCCCATGGAGACTTGGTAATCTACTTAAATTTGACCCGAATTATTTTCTTTGCTCTTTTCTTGTAACTAAATGAAGACCATTTGTTCCCACTCTGAGCTTTAGGGTGCGTTTGGTACACTGGACAGGACAGAACAGACAGGAACATGGAACACTGTTCCATGTTTGGCAGAACTTCTATGTGGAACAGACAGGAACATAGTGGAATTTGATAATCCCTCCATTCTAAAATAACTTGTGTATTTACGCTTTTAACTTTAGATTTTACACTTTTATAGATCTACCTGATCACATCGCTCATAGTTTTATGAATTCACACACATCATGGACTCCTCATTAACGAAGTTGTAACTTGTAAAATTAACCTTCCAAGTTCTCTTTTGAATATTTAATCAAAGATTATCTATATAGAGGTGGGTTGATATGAGAACGCTAACTATTTAAGAACCCAAGAAAAACTTCGTCAATATAGAAAATTATATATGATTCACACGACTTTGCCGGCGACTTTAAGTCGTGTCCAAAGTCGCCCGCATCTAGGTTTTTTCCAGTTTGTGTAAAATCACAAAATCACATGTCATTTTGTACATGAGCGAAGTTTTTCTTGTTTTCTTAAATAGTTACCGTTCTCGTTTGAACCTTTCCCTATCTATATAACACTCATATTATCATATATATAGATAGAGACGAAAGTTCGGCTGCGAACTCAAATTTCATTGCAAACATGAGGACATCCGAGAGCTCGACACGTGGCATATTCGGTCCAAATAATCATGTATTAGTCAAACTGAATATGCCAAGTGACGTGCTTTCGGCTGTCCTCACGTTCGCAATGAAAGACGAGTTTCTATATGATTTTTCTTCTTCTAATATAAATGTAAATTATTTAATATCATTATGACATTGAAAAATGTACTGAAAACACATATCTGTATATCTAATGCTATACATGACATACAAATTTTCCGCCTTATGTCACACCTTGAAAAATGGCACATACTCACCATTTAGATCATTGAATAAAACCGAAGAAAAGGCACCACGAATAGATTAATTAGTGGGTTAAAATACGTTAGATTAGAAGAATATATTAGAACGAAGATCCGGTGTTAGATGTTATTGAAATATAGGATGAAATGCAGGTTATACCGGCTTTATACGGGTGCAGCAATGTTTTCAACAATGGAGGATGGGAAGATAGTGAGGGGCCTTGCAGGGGTTCCAAATGAAGGTGCTGTATTAGCAGTTGGTAATCATATGCTATGGGGATTTGATGTTTTTTCTCTTACTCTGGAGGTTTTGAGAGAGAAGAAAATCTTGCTTCATGGTTTAGCTCACCCGGAAGTATATAACTATAAACTTAAAGATAAATGCGATCCGGAGACGTGGAATTATAAAATTAAAGACGAATATTTTATGGTACCATACGCGGACTTAATGAAGTTATATGGTGCAATTCCGGTCACGGGAAGAAATCTTTTCAGGTTGTTGTCAAGAAAGTCGTTCGTGTTGCTTTACCCTGGTGGTGCACGCGAAGCTCTCCATCGTAAGGTGTGTTGTTACTTGATGGAGCTGAAATTAAGTATATACGTATGCGAGAAGAAATAAGATGGAATGGCAGAGTTGTAATTCTACCAGAGTTAGTGATGAAGTTGGCCGGTAGTGGGATTGTACCAGAGTTGATGGGGAAGTCAGTTACTAGTAGTGGAATCGAGAGTTAGGTGGAGTGCAGCTATGAATAGTGTACATGAGTCTGTTAGAAGCATGAAGACGTTTTTTGTTTCATTGCGTAGGAGAGTTGCCCGCAATGAAACAAAAAATTATCTCTAAGCTTCTAACAGACTCATGCACACTATTTATAGATGTACTCCGCCGACTAACTCTCAATTCCATTACGAACTGTTACTTCCCCATTAACAATGGTACAATTCCATTACTGGTTGACTTCACCACTAACTCTGGTAAAATTAAAATTTTGCCTTCCCCTCTTATTTCTTCTCGAATACGTATATTTAATTTTAGCTCCATCATTACTCTTCCTGCTCATTTTCGCTTGAAAACATCGACTTCCAATAGCGGGATACATTATTAATATGGTCAAGGATCGAAGCGTGAGGATTGGATCTAAACCGTTGATCAATTTTAATCTCATGTCATCCCATGAAGTGCGCTTTAGAAGGGAATTGATCTAATGCATCTCATCATAATGGACATCCACTTCTCATCCAACAACAATTGATAACCCCTTCTCTAGCTTCTCACACGTTAACCTCAATTTCTCACCGAAACTCAATCTTTATTGATATTCCTTTTTTTCCATGTTCCCAATGGAATGTGTAGTTTGTTAAAAAACGTGAATCGACTAGATGGCGATTTTACCCTTCATAATAGAGTAATTAATGAATTTCTTCGTGAGGGTAGAATTGGAATTTTGAAAGTGGACACTTATTTTAGGATGGATGGAATTTTTTTTTTAAATGTGTGAATCACTTTCTTTTGTGGTTTAACAGGGGGAAGGCTGCAAGTTGTTTTGGCCTGATAAACAAGAATTTGTAAGAATGGCAGTGAAGCTTGGGGCCACCATTCTACCATTTGGAGCCATTGGGGAAGATGACATGTCGGAAGTAAGAACTCGCTCATACAAGGTCCAGGGCTTTGTTGGGCCTGGACCCGAGACTTGCGAGCCTGATTTTTCATCATGCAAAAAAAACCCATGCTTTTCTGGTCCAAGCGGGCTTGGGCTTAGGCTTACTAGGCCCAGGCTTCTTTGGGCCGTGCTTCACGTTTGGGCTTTTTGGTGCATCTCTAAGTTTACTTGATACAACTTGATCATCAAAGTTAAATGAACTACTTTTCGATCTCACTATCAATATAACTTATTTTCGTGTTGGTGTTGTTAATCTACTTTGTTGGCAGCTAATCGTTGATTATAACGAGATGAAGAGGATCCCTTTCCTTGATCAGATGTGGAATGAATACAATCAAGGGAGGAAAAACTTGAGGTGAATTTTACTTGATGATGCTTACGATTTTTTGATGAGCTTGTAAACTATTAACACTTCACAGAAACAATTCGTTCTATCCTTTGGTGTAGAGTAAATGTCTACATACAGCCTACCTAGACCTTACTTTCAAGCGGAATATACTGGGTTCGTTTGGTTTTCTTGTAAACTATCAACACTCACCTATGTAGAGTTGAGACATACAAATTAGATGGTCTATGCACGCTTCACGTGCTTTAAGCCATTGGTCTTCACAAAATACAACCGATCTACTTCTTTGGTAAAGTTAAGGTTTAGCTTGTATTTTGTCCTTCGCCGACCCTGTTTCGTTTTGGATTTATTGCCTTGTTGAGTTTGTTTGGTTTATGTGTGCACTTCGGGTGCTTCCTATGGAAATCTCTCCTCCAATGCACTTGGAGGTTGAAAATTATTATAGAAAAATTTGGTCAATCTGTTATCAAAATGATGTTTTAAGACATGTATTTTCAAATATGGCTACATTGATCATCAGAAGGCTTGTTTTATAGTGATATGCATACTATTTGGAGAGTAAGACATGTCAGTATACATCTCACCCCCAGTTTCTGACTCTAAATGGGACATGTTGTACGTGTTTGGTTTAGTTTGACTGATATGTGTTTTTTTTTATATTTTATTTATTATATTGTTCAATGATAGGGAGGCAATGAGTGGGGATATCGCAGAGCAAACCATTCATTTTCCTCTCCTTTTTCCCAAGATACCGGGTCGACTCTACTATTTCTTCGGAAAACCTGTACAAACAAAAGGAAAGGAAAATATGTTAGATGATGAAGATTATCTGCAAGAGTTGTACGTACAAATAAAATGCGATGTCGAGAAGTGTGTGGCTTATCTGTTAGAGAAACGAGAGAAGGATCCTTATAGAGGCTTTATTGAGAGGGTAATGTGGCAAACAAATTATGATGATTTAGATCACATTCCGTCATTCATACCGTGAATGTTAAGTTATCCATATGCGTATGCTGCTATACGTCGCCTTTTGTTTATAGGTGTAAGTGTAAATCGGTCAAATATATATTACATGATGAAAAGTACATTTTGGCATGCATTTCAAACGTTCACTTGATCTTAACACCTTTTTTTGGTATCGACACGTGTTCTCATTAATAGACCTTCGTTAACCATAGGGACCACCAATGTAAAAACTAAAAAACAAACCACCGGATGATAGTGGTACATATCACCTCTTCATTCCTCTGTTGTCATTGTCATGTAAACAAATTTTGGGTCGTGAAAGATGTCACACCATATTATTGTTTTGTTGGATGTAACTGTATATTTCTTGAAACTAAAATAATAACATAAGTTATGTTGATAGAGTTGATTTGCACACCAAACACAATAAAAATAAGGACCTAACCAACAAAGCATGAAGATTTTGTAAAGAAAATATGTGGGTTTATGTTTTATAGTGAAATGCTGAAATTTATAGGTCTCCAAAATTTCTTCAAAATAAAGAAACAAAAGTTAAAATTTAAATAAAAGTTGCATTCATCTCCAAGAGTTTCTCCATTTTAGAGATTTCTACGTTAATTATAATATTAAAATATTTACTTATCTATTAAAAAGTTATTTCTCTCTCTAAATTCTTATACCGACCCAAAGCAATTGTGGGACGGTCTAAAAACTCGTTATTTGGGAGTGGATCGGGTAAGAACGGCCCGACTTGCAAAAGAGGGAACTCGAAGGTTTGCGCATGAAGCAAGGCGAAACGGTTGATGACTTCGCAACGAAACTGACCGGTTTAGCCTCAAAGGCAAGGAGCCGTGGTTACGAGCTTGAAGAAGTGGACTTAGTGAAAAGGCTACTCGACTCGATGCCTAAATTATTTCTCCAATTCGTGGCTTCAATAGAGCAATGCTTCGATTTGGATATGATGTTATTTGACGAGGCCGTTGGAAGATTGAAGGCATATGAGGAGCGTCTAAAAGGAACGGAGAAGACGGAGGACATTCAAGGTAGGCTATTGTTGGTTAATCAAGGAAATTCGCACGGTTGTAAGCATTGTGGCAATGGCGGTTCAAATCGGGATGATTCGGACGTGGCCGGGGAAGAGGTCGTGGGTTCGGGAAGAGTCGAGATGTTAATGAACGTGTCCGGGATAAGAGCCACGTTAAATGTTACAAATGTGGTGAATTTGGTCACTACAACAATGAATGTCCTAAGTGGGAAAATCAAGAAGCACATCTGATCGAAGATGAACCGGCGTTGCTGTAATTGAAGAGTGTGAATAAACGATTAAGGGGGTGATTGTTGGATTAATCGTTTAATTACCGGGTTCACGTGATCGTATGCATGGATGGAACCTTTGGATTTAATAATTAATTATGAATTTATATGTTAGGTTTTAGTTAATAGTTATTTTTAGTTTGTTTTATTTAGTAGGTTAATTAGTCTTGGATATGGACCTTGGCTGGAATTAGTCTTCCATGGAGTTAGGAGAAATAAATGGTCATGGAGATGGTGGCTAGAAATTAGGAGTTTTTAGTTAGGTCCTTTTATTTTATTTCCTATATATTTGTAGTAGCTTTCATTCTCTAAAGTAAGTAATTTGGTTTTGAAACTTCTTAAGTCTTCTTCCTGCCGTATTCATTTTACCTTGTGTTCCTTTCTTTCCTTTGTCATATATATTTTAATCTTCTTGGTTAAAATAAAATGTTGAACCAAAGATTGAACCATCAAATGCATCTGAATGATGCTTTGAACGACAACAACTATCTTGACTGGATTCAAGAGATGGAGAATTTTCTGTTTGCGAAAAACAAAATAGGGTTTGTTGATGGAACTCTAAAGAAACTGGAATAAGATTGACCCTAATCATATGACATGGTTACGTTGTGATGATATGATTAAAGGATGGCTGACTACGGCCATGGAAAAGGAAATAAGGGTTAGCATGAAGTATGCTAACACTGCTGAAGAAATCTGGAAGGATCTGCGTGAACGGTTCGGAAAGGAGAGGCACACGTAGAGCAAATGAATTAAAGCAAATTAAGGGCAAGGAAAGACTATATGAATTCCTTCTTGGCCTTGACAATGACTTCTCTACAATCAGAACAACACAGATTCCAGTGATGAAGCGTATCTCGACCTTAGGTGAGGCTTACCACCTAGTTGTAGAAGACGAACAACAAAGAGCAGTGTCTGCAAGAAAGAAGACTAATACCAAGACCACTGCCTTTCAAGCCTTCATAAGAATTAAACTTGGTAATTTGTATTGTAATTGTGATTTTCATATCTTGAATACGGTAATTCCAAGAGTATATATAGAAAACATATTACACATTATATCCTCCTATTCTATGTTAATTATATAACTGTCTAATATTCCCTCGCAAGCTAAGGCCGAGAAACGACGTGCAGCTTGGACCGTAGACTTTCAAATTGTTGTGACAAGAGTGGCTTAGTAAAAACATCAACATTTGATCATGAGTAGAGATGAACTGAACTGAGAGCTTCTTTTTAGCTACATTTTCTCTGACAAAGTGAAAATCCATCTCAACATGCTCTAATACCAAATTAAACTTGGTAATTTGTATTGTAAGTGTGATTTTCATATCTTGAATAAGGTAATTACAAAATGAAAAACCATTCACAATTAGAAAGCATTTAAAATCAGAAACCATTCACAATTAGAAACCATAGTAAGCATTCAAAAATCAGAAAGACGGTAAGCATTCACAATAGCCATTGAACTAAAAACCATGATATTACAGCCGCAACTCCAAGTCCACATCGGCTAACTCGGGAACTATTGTTGTCTTGGGCACAGCTGCCAGTAGCCATGGATGCAAAAACATCACGCCTACAAGGGACATTCGGAGCTTGTGCTATTAGTTCATCAATCCTCCCCATGGTTCCTTTATGATGGTTGACACTTGCTTCGGGAGGAAGTGTCAACCATCTCACCAGAGCCATTTGGAGGATTGATGAACTAATGGCGCAAGCTCCGAATGTCCCCTTAGATCAAGTCGGCCAGCCAGAGCCAGCGGATCCCGGGCCAGCAGCAGTGCCCAAACCGGATTTGTAGGTTTGATCTTTTTACAACTATGGCTGCCGGCAGACGGCAGCAGTTCCCGAACCAGCAACAATTCCCGAGCCAGCCGATGTAGACTTGGAGAGTTGGAGATTGTGCCTGTAATACCATGGTTTCCAGTTCAATGGCTATTGTGAATGCTTACTATCATTCTGATTATTGAATGCTTGCTATGGTTTCTATTCGAAAGGAGTCACATACCGCTCGACCAAAACCATAGATCATCGATCATTGTTGTGACAGAAACAATTCAGGCCCAAAACCAATGACTAAACTTCCGACCACAACTCACTATATTACCTTCATCCATAGTATTATCCAAGGCAAATGCATGTGAAAGATGCATTGAACGACAACAACTATCTCGAGTGGATTCAAGAGATGGAGAATTTCTGTTTGCAAAAACCAAAATAGGGTTTGGTTGATGGAACTCTAAAGAAAGCGAAATAAGATTGGCGCTAATCACATGCCATGGTTATGTTGTGATGCTATGATTAAAGGATGGCTGACTACAACTATGGAAAAGAAAATTATGGTTAGCCTGAAGTATGCTAACACTGCTGAAGAAATCTGGAAGGATCTGCGTGAACGATTCGGAAAGGAGAGGCGCACCTAGAGCAAATGAATTAAAGCAAATTAACGCACAAGGAAAGACTATATGAATTCCTTCTTGGCCTTGACAATGACTTCTCTACAATCAGAACTCACAGATTCTAGCGATGAAGCCTATCTCGACCTTAGGTGAGGCTTACCACCTAGTTGTAGAAGACGAACAACAAAGAGCCGTGTCTACAAGAAAAAAGACTAATACCGAGACCATTGTGTTTCAAGCCTTCACGAGTGATGGGCCTACCGGCAAACGAAACAGCACTGGATCAAAGAACGAAAAAAGGACCACAAACGATAAAGTGGAACACTGTATTTTGTGGGAAAGACGAGCATAACAGGCTAACAGCAATGGGTGCTTTAAACGCATAGGGTACTTGAAGTGGTGGCCCAGAAAAGGAAAAACAGACAAAGGATGCGTATGTCGAGACCAAACAGAACTCGATGATAGGCAAACAACCAAGCGTAGAGGAGATTCAACCAAAGGCCAACATGGCAAGTAGATTTGATAAACGTAAAGAATGGGTGATGGACTCAGGTTGCACTAAGCATATAACCCACAATTCTGACTTATTTCATGGGAGGATCAAAAAGTCACAAGAATTGCCAATGACTATCCCCAACGGTGACACCATACCCGTGGATGGAAAAGGGACATGAACGTTGCCTAATGGAACCAAAATAGATGACTATCTATATGTTCTTGGTTTCACTTGTAACCTTAAATTTGTTAGCCATCTAACAAAGAACCTCCTATGTGCTATAACATTCTTTCCAAATTTTTGTCGTGCAAGATTTGAGTTCAAGGAAATTGATTGGGACGGGCAAATGAAAACAAAGTATATATCATACAGAGGAGGTGGCTAGCAAAATGATGGCTATGGCAACCAGCAGTGATGTATGGCACAAGCGTTTAGGGCATCCCTCACATAGTAAAATTTCATGTTTTGATTTCATTCCTTTGAGAACAAATACTGTGAATTGTGATTCATGTTTGAAAGCAAAGTTTGCTAAACTTCCCTTTTCCACTAGTTCTATTAAAACAAAAGAATGTTTTGAACTTTTACGTTGTGATATATGGGGAAAATATCGAAGGCCTTCCCTAACTTGTGCCAACTATTTTCTTACGTTGTGATATATATTGTTGGAATTTAAAAGGATCTCAGTAACTTCTAAGAATGCAAAATACTCATGTCAAAGTTAATAGTGTAGTGTTTTTGGGACCTAGAGAGTATGTATTCTTTAAGAACAACTTTGGTATCTGTTCTGAGAGTGGCATTAAGCAATGGTATCAGGTAGTTTGGGAATGATTATCCAATGATGATGAATTACTAAATGGTGTAATGTGGACAAAAATGTAGTGAAAGTTCATGTACAATTAGTCAATTACCCCTAGTCAAAGAAGCAGCTATCGTGTTTGTGTTTTCCCCTTCAATCCGGTCTTTTTTGTAGGATAAATCAGACATTTGTCAATGCTCGTTTGCAATGTCTTTATCATATATATATATATATATACACACACACACACACCCAGATTTATGTCATTTGATTCTTTAACTTGTTCAAATAGTTATCTAGCATTGATTTTGTTTACTTGTCCAATTTTGAGAAAGGGAAGAAGTTTATAGAACAACATTTATAAGGATTTGTTTCTTCCTTCAAATAAATATGGTTCAACTTGTCCAAGAGTCAAGGAGGTAAATGTGGGAACACATGCTAGAAAAATATAAATTGATATGGAACAATTAAGAGAGGCCCTCAAAGGGTCATTTGACCAACTATGAATCGCCAACATCGCCCCAGATAGGGAAATAAAGGCGATGGACAAGGCTCCCATAAATTTCAGTAACAAGCAAGTCAACAAATTGGAATAGGTAGAATACGGGGTTATAGCATGCATGACGAAAAATGATTTATATGAACAATGCGAATGTGGAGAGCAAACAGTTAGAAGAGATCTCCGAGAACCCTCAAAATGCAAGGGACGTTCAAGTGAAGATTTTTGGTGAATATAAGAATGATGAGATGAGAAGTCCAAGATCGAGAAAGAGAATATATTTTCATTATTATATAGGTCACTAGGTCAGTGTGCAGATCGGGCACAGCTGCCGACAGCCATAGTTGCAAAAGATCAAGCCTACGTACACCTGCCGCGTCACACACTTCTGCTAGCCCAGGATCTGTCGGCTTCGGTCGGCCGACTTGATTTAAGGGACATTCGGAGCTTGCATCATTAGTTCATCAATCATTCCCATGGCTCCAGTATGAGAAGTGTTAACCAGCACACGAGAGTCATCGGGAGGATTGATGAACTAATGGCGTAAGCTTCGAATGACTCCTTAGACCAAACTCGGCCATCCGAAGCGGTCAGATCCTGGGCCGGCAGCGGTGCACGCCCTGACAGTTGTACCCTTGGTCTTTTTGCAACTATGGTTATCGGCAGCAGTGTCTGAGCCAGCCGATGTAGACTTAGGGTTGCGGCTGTAATACCATGATTTCTAGTTCAATGAGTATTGTGAATGCTTACTATCTTTTTGATTTTTGAATGCTTACTATTGTTTATATTCGAAGGGTGTGGCATACCGCTCGACTAAAAGCACAAAACCCATAATCACCGATCATCGTTCCATCATGGCAGGTGACGGAAATAATTCAGGCCCAAAACCAATGACTAAAATTCCGACCACAACTCACCATATTACCTTCATCCATCAGATTACCCAAGGCATATGCATGTGAATGATGCGTTGAACGACAACATCTATCTCCACTGGATTCAAGAGATGGAGAATTCTCCGTTTGCGAAAAACAAAATAGGGTTCGTTGATGGAACTCTAAAGAAACTGGAATAAGATTGACGCTAATCACATGCCTTGGTTATGTTGTGATGCTATGATTAAAGGATGGCTGACTACAACCATGGAAAAATAAATTAGGGTTAGCGTGAAGTATGCCAACATTGTTGAAGCAATCTGGAAGGATCTGCGTTAACGATTCGGGAAGGAGAGCGCACCTAGAGCATATGAATTAAAGCAAATTAAGGGACAAGGAAAGACTTTATGAATTCCTTCTTGGTCTTGACAGCGACTTCTCCACAATCAGAACACAACACAGATTCTAGCAATAAAGCCTATCTCGACTTTAGGTGACGAACAACAACGAGCCGTATCTGCGGGAAGGAAGGCTAATACCGAGACCACTGCGTTTCAAACCTTCATGAGGCGTGATGGGGAAACTGGCGGACAAAGCAAAACCGGATCAAAGAATGGAAAAAAGGACCATAAATGATAAAGTGGAACACCGTGTTTTTGTAGGAAAGACGGGCATAGCCGCGATGGGTGCTTTAAAAGCATAGGGTACCCGAGTGGTGGCCCAGAAAAGGAAAAACTAACAAAGGCTGCGTATGTTGAGACCAAACAGAACTCAGTTATACGCAAACAAGGTGATAGCGAATAGAGTCCTATAATCGGTTTGAGTAATGACCAATACAAACAATTCTTGAGTATGTTTAACATGAAGAATCCACCAAGTGCAGAGTAGACTCAACCAAAGGCCAACATGGCGAGTAGATTTGATAAAGGTAACGAATGGGTGATGGACTCAGGTTGCACTGAGCATATAACCCACAATTCTGACTTATTTCATGGGAGGGTCAAAAAGTCACAAGAATTGCCTGTGACTATTCCCAACGGTGACATCATACCCGTGGATGGAAAAGGAGCATGCACGTTGTCTAACAGAACCAAAATACATGACGTTCTATATGTTTCTATTTTCACTTGTAACCTTTAATGTGTTAGCCGTCTAACAAAGAACCTCCAATGTGTTAGCCGTCTAACAAAGAACCTCCAATGTGTTAGCCGTCTAACAAAGAACCTCTAATGTGTTGTAACATTCTTTGCAAAATTCTTTGTCATGCAGGATTGAGTTTGAGGAAATTGATTGGGACGGGTAAATGCCAACAAGGTCTATATCAGATAGAGGAGGTGGCGAGCAAAAGGATGGCTATGGCAACTAGCAGTAGAGTATGGCACAAGCGTTTAGGCATCCCTCACATAGTAAAATTTCATGTCTTGATTTCAATCTTTTGAGAACAAATACTGTGAATTGTAATTTATGTTTGAAAGCAAAGTTTTCTAAAGTTCCCCTTTCCACTAGTTCTATTAAAACAAAAGAATGTTTTGAACTTTTACGTTGTGATATTTGGGGGAAATATCGAAGGCCTTCCCTAACTCGTGCCAACTATTTTCTTATCACCGTCGACGGTTTTAGTCGATCAGGGTTTTTCTTTTGAAATACAAATCAAAGGCAAATGACTGCCTAATTGCTTTCCACAAAATGATCAAGACCCAATTTGATAAAAAATTTCAACTGAGTTCGATGTGATAAACGGGGTAGGGGGTTACCTCGAAACCACATTCCCTCACACTCCGCAACAAAACGGACTGGTCGAGTGGAAACACCGACATTTACCCGAAACCACTGAGACCACATTAATAACATTGAACCTTCATAGTAAAAACATTGTAAAGTAGGTTTGATGTTTTTTGTACCTTCACGATGTTTAGCAGTGAAGCCTCAGTGTTAGTTTAGCAATAGGAAGTCATTCTTCCCCAAGTAAAAGTGCAATTATATAAGAAACTATTTCATGTATTCATCATGGGTATCATGTCTTTTTTATATGAGAATTAACCAACTACTTCACATATGTATCATGAATAATAATCATGCATATCATGTATTCTTTTAGAATTTGGTAACCAACTATTTCATATACTATTCATGATAAATAATCATGACTATAATGCACTTAATAGGTAAGACTTCCTCGCCTTGTCATCATTGTATGATTCTCAGCCTTTGTCATGTTCATTCGGTTTTAGTAAACGGCCTCTTAGAGCATCTCCAACAGCTTTGCTAAAATAGTAAAAAAATTAGTTTTTTCCTCTAAACCTCTCCAACAACATTGCTATTTTGTTTTCTATAATAGAAAAAACTTCAAATTTTCCTAAATTTAGAGAATTCTCTAAAAGAGACAGAAATGAATATTTTATTAAAAACCCCACTAATGAGATTAAATCTTTATCATTTTATATTTAATTCTTTTTTTAAAAGTGCATTGCTATTTTTTTTAGAGATTTTAACACTTGGTTCTCTATTTTTGTAAATGGAAATTCTGTTAGAGATGCTCTTAGTCACTTGTTTGTTTGATAATTTTCATCCCTCTTGGAAACCCAATGTTCATTTGTTGAGAACGGGCCGATCAACGAAACCGGCAGAAGCTTGTGAAAAAGAGAGCGTTTGGATCCGGATGTTAATTCCAATAAAAGACATCAAAATTGGATCGGTAAGAAAGAGAAATAATATTTTTATTAATATAATTAATGTTAGGATTACTAAAAACAATCATATATATATATATATATGATTTTTCTTTTTAGATTTTTAGTTTCTTAAAAAAAAAATCATCACAAGGTAAAACCCTCAAAACCTCAGCACAAAAGCCAAAAACACAGAGTGCAGCGTGAAAGCGATCGGAGAATGAAGAATATTCCGGTGATTCTTTTGGGCTGCGGAGGGGTAGGAACCCAACTCCTCCAGCACATCGTTTCTTGTCGAACTCTTCACGCAAACAAGGTACAACACTCTACTAATTATAATTTCATCACTACAAACTTCACCTGCATCTCATCATGTTTTCGTTAGATTACTATACATTTTGAACGATTAACTTTAATCTACTATTTCAACTTTGATTCCGATTTTGATTTCGATGAATGTAGCTGATTGATTCCGGTTGATAGTAATTTCTTCGTTTTGATGTTGAAATTTTTGAAAATGATACTAAATTAGGTCCATATGTGTTCTTCAATGACTGGATTCTGACAATAAAGTAACTATTAACGCAATTGGAACATATTATGCACACTGATTCTTATTGTCAAACAGATTTGATTCTCTGACTTGCATATTAGTATGATCTCTGTTACAAATTGTACACTTTCCTATTTTCTAGTGTTGGTTATAGCTATAAGCTTCAATGAAGCTATCAGAAATTCATAAAATTTGTTGAATTAAAAAGGATCCAAATCATTTGTGAAGTTGCAAAATACTCTGTTCAAAGCTAATAGTGTACCGTTTTTGGGACCTAGGGAGTATGTTTCAAGTTTCAACTTTGGTATCTGTTTTAGTTTGTGAATGATTATCCGATAGATGATGATGATGATGATGATGAATTACTAAATGGTGAAATGTGGACACAAATGTAGTGAAGGTATATATATATATATACAATTGCCCTACTCAAAGAAGTGGCAATGGTGTTTGAGTTTCCCCCTTTAATCTGGTCTTTTTGTAGGATAAATCAAGCATTTGTCGATGTTCATTTGCAATGTATTTATTAAATATATATGTGTACACCCAGATTTATGTCATTTGATTCTTTAACTTGTTCAAATAGTTAGTTATCTAGCATTGATGTTTGTTTTGCTTGTCCGATTTTCAAAAGGAGAAAAAGTTCGTTGGCCAATTAAGAGGCTTTAACTGATCAAAGTTCAGAAAAATCAGTTAATCCCCATTTAGTTTTTGGAACACTTGATTCAAGTAGTCACTAGTTGGAGGGGTGGGAAATGCTTATTGGCCAATTAAGCGGCTTTAACTGATCAAAGCTAGTGGAACTGTTTGCCTAGGTGGTCGCTTAAGCGGGGATTTGTAGAGTGTTGGTTCTTTATGGCTTGTAAAATGGATATCTCATAAAATTTTGGTATTGGCGTATGAATTTATATAAGAAAAGCCTAAGTAAATCATATGTGTTTGACAGGGAGTTCATTTGCGAGTTGTGGGTGTAAGCGATAGTAAATCATTTCTTGTTGCACGAGATGCATTATCTATGGAATTCAATGATACCTTTTTGACAGACATTTGCCGGTTCAAGTCAGATGGCTTGTCCTTGCAAACGTGTATAGACTCTGGTAATTCCATCAAACATCAATATTTTCTTCCATTATTACATAATTTTAATATCGACTTTAGCATGACTTTTCTGTTATAAGTTTGGTGCTATATGTTCCAATATTGCTATTGTCGGGTAACGGTAGCTTCTTTTTTTTTCTCCCCCCTGTTGCAAAATTTCTGATACTTCTGGGGTTGAAAGAGGAGGGGGAGAACTTAAGTTATTATTCATACTAATAGTCCATGAACATGCCTTTTCTTTTTCTTTTTTAATACTTCTGTAGGTAAATGTGAAGCTTTTCCATATCCTGAATCCATGAGAAAACTCACCGAGATTGCTGCTCGTCTAGGTATGTATCATTCTCCGAGTTACCTGTTGTCTAATGTTATGTATGCTGGAAATTGTAAGCATGTGATCATATATGGACCCATGGCCCATAAATAGCACACACACACACATCTATATATATATATATATATGTAGGGTTAAGTTATTTTGTTAACCCATTAATTTGTGTTAACCGTG
>LUCG01102162.1:0-21424 GCA_001633085.1 Carthamus tinctorius
CTATGTTCCCGACACTCGGTTCTCTTCTTGACGATGAGGCGGTGCTACCATAAATTAATTTTGCAGCTTCTCGAACCAACTCTGTAAAAAATAATCTTTCCCGCTCAAATTACTCGTTGGTGTCTACGGACGATGATGATGCGGTCGATGAAGCGGGTTGTGACGAATCCATATTGTGTAAAAATAAAGTGATGAAAAATGAAATAAATAGTGGAAGAAAGTATAGAGTTCTTTGGTGTGAGAAAATAAAGGTGGTATGGGTTAATATACATAGTGTGTATAATTTTAAAAAATAATAACAATATTTATTAGAAGTAGCCTTTGTTTTTTAGTTTTATTTGGTTAAAAATTTGTTTTATTTGATGGCTCAAACTGATCGGGTGTGGAGACCCGAAGGGCGAACCCCCGCCAAGCCCAAAGCAGGGGCGTAGCGGTGTTGTGCCGAACCCGTTGAAGCCGAGGTCGGGCCCAACCTCCGAAGGCAGTACGGGTGGCTGTAGCCTCTCTATCTGAAAATGCAATTAAGAAGATGTTTGGGATTGCTTTTTAAGCTCCAAAACTGCTTTTAGTCAAAAGTGCTTATTGACTTATGGTGGTAGGAAAAGGAGTTTTTAAAAGATGTTTGGATTAGCTTTTGTGGTGGTAAAAATCAATAAGTCGTATTCTAAAAAGTGTATGGATTAGCTTTTACACGTAAAATGACCCAAAAAACCATTTAGGGTTTTTTAACACAACGACCTCAACATAGCCTTAGGGTTTCTCCTCTACGTTCAAAAGGTCGCCGGAGAAGGCATCAGGTCGCCGAAGACGGGTCGACAGAGAACGCGTGCAGGTTGCCGAAGAAGGGCAATGGGTTGACGCAGAAGGGCAGCGGGCGTCGGAGAAGGGCAGCGGGTCGACGGAGAAGCGCAGCGGGTCGTCAGAGAGGGCAACGGGTGGACGGAGAAGGCAGCGGGTCGTCGGAGAAGGCAGCGGGTCGCCGATGAGAGGAGAAATGAGGCATATTGTGTGATGCATATGTGATCCTTAGGGTATTTATGTCATTTTGTTATCAAAAAGCCAAAATCACGTTAAAAGGCCACACATTCCTAACTTTTTAAAAAAATGCTTTTCTTGTTGTATCAAAAAGTAGTTCTCAAAAATGTTTTTGATATTGTCAAACATTATTTTTAACTTATCAGTAAATAAGTAAGTACACACTTTTGGAAAACAATCTCATACACCCTCTAAATCCTTCCTAAAAACGTGAAAGAAAAAAAAAGTTTTACATCAAAGTCAAATAACCTCAACGTTACCGAAGTGGGAGAGTTTTGGGGCAAATCAATCAATCAATCCTAACTATCATACAATAATACACACACACTCTCTCTCTCTCTCTCTCAATCATTTCATCAGTCAACAATGGCCTCCGCTTTCTTCTCCACATTCAAGTACTCCGACGGCCTAACCGTCGTCGGAATCTCCTTCTTCACCGCCGTCGTCTGCGAGGCCATCTCCTGGATTCTCATCTACCGCACCACCTCTTACAAGTCCCTCAAATCCTCCATCGACAAAGCCTCCAAGAAGCTCGAAACCATGAAAACCGATCCAACCGTCACCGCCGCCCCCAAAAAATCCAAAACCAAAAAAATAGATCGCGTCGAAACCTCCCTCAAGGAATCCAGCCGAGATTTATCCCTCTTCAAGTTCAAATCCGGCGGCGTCGTTGCCCTAGTTCTCTTCGTCGTCTTCGGCTTCCTCAACAACCTCTTCGAAGGGAAGGCGGTCGCCAAGCTGCCATTCGTGCCGGTAAGGATCGTTCAGAAGATGAGCCATAGAGGCCTGCAAGGAGACGATCCGACGGATTGTTCCATGGCGTTTTTGTACTTTTTGTGTTCGATTAGCATCAGGACGAATTTGCAGAAGTTTTTAGGGTTTTCGCCTCCTCGTGGAGCTGCGGGTGCCGGTGCCGGATTGTTTCAGATTCCGGATGCTGCTAAGACCAATTGATTGATGTAAGGAACGAGTGAGTTGTTGTTATAGATCTTTTAATTCTACTTTTTGTTTGTTTGTTTTGATTAGGTGAGCCAAAATTGTGAAAAATCTGGGAGCAATAATGAAGATGATTTGTATTGATTTTAACAGTTGGATTTGGAACACTTACTTACTGCTTCTTAATTACATCATCTATATTCAAGATTTGAATTCCAAATGGATGTTCTATGTGGCTTCCCTTGTTGATTATATCAATCATTCATTTGTTACCGATTATATGCTTCCCTTCTTGATTATATCAATCATTTGTTACCGATTGTGGAAAGATGTAATCAGTTCATCAAAAACCGATTTGATCTTGTTATTTGGAGCAAGTGAAAATTTTTTTTTGAAGGGTATCCTAGGCTATGCCTAAACTAATCCCGGCAATTTATGACGGTAAGACATTAGTCCCTTATAACTCATTGGCCACAATTGTTGGGTACGCCCGGATTCGAACCCTAACCCTGGGCAGGTGGGATATTCCACCACATCCCCAGGGCATCAACCAGTACGCCACAACCCTTGTGGTTAACCCAACTTATTTGGTGATCGGGGTGATTGTTTATCTGTCCATGAGGCAAAATAGATCAAAGCTACTTTCATAATTAAGAGTAGGATGCTTATACACAAAGTTATATGGTCAATATCTGAAAAAAGGGTAAGAGGACTTGATGATCTATCTTTCTGGTTTATGGGTTTATGAATTGTGGTGAAGTTATCTCTTTCCTTTTTCTTTATTTTGGCATTTGGATTTACCTTTTGATCTGAAACAGAAGTAATGTTTTCTTTTATTCTGTGTCTGTGTTTGTGTTGATGACTTTTATTGTAGCTAATTCTCTCTTTGTTTTTTTATGCAAGAACTATAGTTCACAATAAAATACGATATTTAAAGCCAATTAATGACTAGTTTCCATTTACAATAGGTTGGTTTGCTATTAACATATCCTGTAGTCACTCCATCGATAATTACACCACAACAAAATACTCACTCGTACTTTGAATCACACTCCACTCCACTCCACTCCACTCAATCAATGAACCCAGAAAAGCAAACAGTTAATACCAATTGCCCAAACCCCAAATACCTACCTCTCTCTCTCTCTCTCAGTTGTTTATTTACAAATTGCAATTTGCAACCATAAATTTCCTAATAAAAAGAGCCATCTCCTGCCCTGTACAAACCCAAACCCAAATGCAAATCCAAATCTTAAACTTTATGACCATTTGGTTATAAATGTTGTTTCAAATGCCATCCCAGATCCCCAAACCATCCAACCTGGGGCTCCCTCTACTTGACTCGGGGACGTTGCTTTGTGATCTTTTCAGCTTTGCCACAAGCATCCACATGTTTGCGACCTCGTCTTCGAGATAAGCCTCACGCTGTTTTGATTCCATTACCATTTGTTGTAGCTCCAATTCCCTTTGATCTTTCTTAGAGAGCATGGTTTCGTAAGCCATCTCTCTCTCCTTGCTTAACGCAAGTTCTCTCTTCAGCTCCAACTGATTCAGACTCGTTCCTTCTTTCTGCCTCATGATGTTTCTTTCTGCATGCTTAGCGGGACCCGTTGTTCTACGTCCCGATGGGGAGTTCATCTGTGCTTCTAGTCTCTCGTTGTGGTTCATTAGCTTCACCACTTCTTCAGACAGCGCCTTAAGCTCGGTTGCAGCAGCAGATGCCAATTCTTTGGTATATGAACACTCTTCTGCCAGGCTTTTGTTCTGAGCTTGTAACTCATCTTTTGACTCTCTAAGCTTGGCTACTTGCTCTTTGAGTTGTTCAATCTCCAGCGCCTAAATTAAAAGTGAATTGGTAAATAATTTAGATATGTTTCTTATGCACCATTTCCCACATTAAATAACCCTACTTGGTCTTGAATTTAATACTAGATTTGGACTTCTCACTAGAGCACTACCCAAATTTTGTCAAAAGAAGTTGCTCCCTTGTCCCAAAATAAGTGTGACGTGTCGACATTTCTATTTTAGTTTGTCCAAATAAGTTTCTGCTTTCAAAAGTAAGTTTGTATTTCCAATTCTACCCTTAATCATGAGATGGAGAAATTCATTACTCCTATTATTAAGGGAACATTTGTCATTTAATCGATTAATAAGTGTAATAATTACACATTTCTAAAATTGTATGCCTTTTTCATTGTCAACATTTATATTATGACTGAGGGAGTACTTTTTTGTGGTCACCATGACAATTTGACTGCCTCATCCATTTCTGTGTGAACTCATATCATAAAAAGAACCACTATGTTTTGCTTCTCTTGATCTACTACTGAAAAATTGCTAAAACAAGTACAATGGTTGATTTTTGCTGTTTCCTGCAACCAGTATTGTGCAAGTGTGATTATAGACTGTAACATTTGGTTCAAGACCAATACAATTTGCAAGAAGTGGCCATATGAAAACGAACCTGAGCTTGCTGAAGCAGCATGTCTGCTGTATCATTTATTGTTGTATTTTCTGTCTCCGTGTGCAGTTCACCCTGCAAGCTTGTTGTTTCGGAGTAATGTTCAGCACGGACCTTTGTTGCACTATTTCTTAAATCATGACTATTGGAAAGTTGTTCTTTCAAGGCTATGATTGTTTCTTGTAGGCCTTTATATTCATCGTTCTGGAGGAAATATAAGATTTTGATAGAGCATAAGCAAGAATATTGAAGTAACAATAGAAGCTCCTGAATACAAAATTGTAAAGGGGATTTATACCTTTTGGTTTAGATGCTCTTGAATCACTCGATTATCTGTGGCTTGAACCTGTCAAAGGCGGCGAGAGTAGAACATCTATTACTTTGCTCAACAAAGAACTGAGTGATAGATGAAAAAATTCTATTTGATACTATTTTACATGCTCTTGATATGTTCATCCACAATTCCAGATTTAAAAAAAAAACCTCAACCAGAAGTATCTGGAGATGGTTCCATTGACAATCTAGATCAAGGGGCATGTTGTTTCCCAAGGGTTCACAAAGGCAAGCACATCGGAAGAACTTACATCCATTGCAATTTATTTATTTTTATTACTTCTTCCGTCCCAAAATAAATGTCCACAACGAAATTGGAACACGGTTTTAGGTATGTGTTATCATCATACCTTTTAATCAACTAAATGAACCTTGATGATATGGAATTAAAGAATTTCTCATATGTAGACATTTATTTTTGACAGTGGACACCTATTGCATGACAAACCAAAATAGAATTATGGACAGTCCTTGTGGGAATGAGAGGGTAGACAATTTTCAAATCATTTGGGTTGGATTTGACAATACCTTCTCTTGCACCAGTGTGTGTAAAAGGATCATGCAGGTTGGTAGTTGATGACATATGAAATATGTTTTAAATGGCAATGTGACAAGGAATAATACTCTTCTCACATTGCAGCGTCAAAAATATATAATCCAAGTGAAACTATTATAACAATCGAAACACACATATTACAAAATGGCATACCTCAAGCTGGAAGGACTTGTCGTTTAATTGTGCTTCCAAGTTGGGAACAGACTGCATAAGGTATGAATTCAAGCTTAACACCTACAGGCGAGCTGCAAACATCTAAAATAAAGAGGCACTCACTTGTGACTGTTCGACATCATCATCCATTTTGCGATGAGATGATACAACAGAATTGCTAGTTTGGTTTTCCAGGAGAGAGATTTGTTTATTCGTCCGTTTGATTTCATCATTCAATATGGTCATCTCCACCTGTACTTTCTAAAATCGACATCTCAATTCTCATCAGCATATAATCAGCATCAGTTACAGAGGATTCAAGTTGTTACCTTTCTCGATTCCTTATTGGCATCTCTTGCAGCCTCCTCTGATAACCGCTTCAGAGCAGTGAAATGGTTTGCCACCTCTCCAGACAAAATCCTTTGCTGCTCCCTCAACAGATCTACTTGGTCAATTGTATTTTTGCTGGTCTGTCAATCACATAAGAAATGTAAGTAATAATGACTGAATCATGTGAAAGGCATTTTTAAACCAAGCGTGCCCTGTATATCCTACTCGGAAGTAGGGACCAGATTTATGGCAAAAGAACCCAAGTACCTAACAAGTCTAAAGTAAGAAACCAAATACATGAAAAGCAAGAAAAAACCATAGAAAATGTTCGAGCAATGCAGATTGAATCACAGAATTTCTCCAGTGTTCCTAAGGCAAGATTACCGTTAATGTCTTATCGGCTCCATACGACCTAAAAAGTTCTACCAAATTCTTATTAATAGTAGTTTAGCAGTTGCTTAAAAAACCCTGCAGATAAGTAGTTACACTTGCTTAAATTTTATCAAGATATCCAGTCCAAGCCATGAACTCTGCTCATCTGATATATGTAATAGGATACTAGTGATTCATTCACATAGATACAGTTACAAACTGAAGAGAACTGCATACCGGGCTAGCTTCTTGTTGTAAGAAAACATCCTTGTTGATTTCTTGATCTTGTCTGGCCTCTGATAAGAACCCAAAGGATGTAGATTCTGATGGTGAAGGGTGTGAGTGTCTGGATTCAGTGGGAAGAAAATGATTATCTACAGGTGTCGAAGTTGTACTAGTAGACTTCGCTCCACTTGATTTATCACTAGCACTGGTTAAAATCCCGGAGATACTATCTCGTTTCTAGTACGAAGTAATAAACAAAATTTAGGTAACTTGAGACTAGAATGAGAGCGACATAAAATCACATCATATTTGGCCACACATTTATTGAACACTAACAACCAAAATGACAGATGAACTGGACCATTGAACGCACAGCCGTTTACCAAATACCTACTGGGTAAGAACTTACCGGCAAGGAGATTACCCTTACTTACCTTATCGTATAACATTCTCGGCCATCAAAATTGATTGTCGGTAAGCCAGTAATCGCTTCCCGGGTAAGAGTCATTTCCATCACTTAACAGGTAAGACTCTTGGTCCTTGTTATGGCTCTTACCGAGTAAGATTCTCGGTATGTTCAATTGACAAGGATTGTAAGGTAAGTGATACCAGTAAGCGCTTACCCAGATAAGTGTTTAGTAAACGACCCTAAGTTTTTTCTCAATATAAACTATTTATGAAATCTGATATATCTTAAGCGAAATACTGATGATAAGATATGTACAGGGGGTGGCGATCAAATTATGCATACTTGTGTCTTTATGTGTGACCATGCATTTTGGATTTGCAGGAATCTAATTATGCATGTATGTAATGACTAATGACCTGCAGACTGTTAACATGATAACGTTATATTTTTTTTCACAATTTCAAACATCTAACTCAGAAGGATGGCCTACTTGATTTCACACTTCTCAGCATTTGGAATAAAAGCTTTGCCAAGCAAAAATAGTTGAAATTTTTTATGGACAATATATCCAAAAAATGGAAAATCTTATGGACCTGATGGAGCATCTATTTCATGCGGAATACTATTTCTGAAACCTTATATTCACATAATAAATTTGCATGCGGTATAGGCCGTTATCATAGGCTTGCATTTTTTCAGAGTGTAAAACTTCTATTTCTCTTCTGATTAAGAAGTTTTTGGTTGTGGCTTATGGCTTAGTTGGGAGCTTATTCGATCAGCCAGCTAATAGATGTTGTCTACCAGCTTTTGTATTTTCCACATTTACCCTTGTCAGCCCTTTTTTTTACCTGCTATCATTACCAATGATGACCTTCATTTCTCATTGCATTATTTCATTACTTCTATTATTGTTTAATAATTTAGTAATATCTAATTACTAATATATATTAATTAATAACTTTGCTCATTTATTTGTTTTATGTTTTCAAATTGTAAATTAAATGTAAGTAATTTTTTATTCAAAACTAAAAAAATACAATGTGTCTAATTTTGGTCAAAGGAACATGTAAAGAAATCATATACGAAACATTTAACAAAAATAGAATTTCATTAATAAAACTTAAATATGCATAATCAATGTTCTAATATAGACCGAGTAAAATAGTCATTTATGTCATCCAACTTGTTTATTCAGCACAACGACCAAAAAACAATTTAGCCTAACAACATATATATAGAGCTTAATAAGGACCGAGCAGATCTAAATTTACTCCTTTATAACCAAAAGGTCATGACTTAAGGTAAGAGCAACAATCTCTTTTGAAAAATGCAAGGAATTCAACATGCTACAAGGACCTCACTCCTTTTGATTGACTAAATGCCCCCACATATGCGCAAATTAGACTGTCATGAGGCTTGAACCAGAACCCTTAAGGTAGGGTGGACTTGGTACCGTAGGCCAAGAGTTTATTGGCATCTATAAAGCATAAATAGCATAGAATTAGACTGTCATGAGCCTTGAACCAGAACCTCAAGGTCGCTTTGGTGGACTTGGTACCATAGGCCATTTGTTGGCATCTATTAACATGGTTCCAAATATTCCATAAATAGCATAAATTTTTAACATGGTTCCAAATATTCCATTAAGATTTCCCAGATATATCAGAGTACACAAGTCAGTTATCCAACAAACTTGTAGTTATGTTTGATTTGGAATGCATGGAACTAAAACTAAGCATGATAAGTTGGTAGATCTTCATCTTCTTTGTTTCTCTTCGATTTTTCTCAGAGGTTTGATGTCTCAAGATCTATTCCCATTCCCCACTGACAAATACATGTTTTCTTTGACTGTAGCATTCATACAAGGAAGCAAGTTGATTGACTAAAAGCTACAAAAATGAAGTCTCAGCTGTTTCCTATGTTTCCAGCTTTTCATTTTAGATCCATAAGGCGTACATCTATATGTTTTAGGCGTGAAAATCAATGGTACTCGTTACACCTTATGATTAGGGGCATATAGATGTATCTGCAATCTTAAGAAATCTAGACTCTCTTCATGCCATGTTAAGGATATTTGACTTTTGGCACCAATTACAGTCAGCCACGGACTCCTGATTCATTTATAATAGAATTGTTCGAACATTTCTTGCTTTGGCAATCTTATAACAATAGAAACTCCACAATTTATTTACATGCACCCAACACTCTTAAACATGAACAACAAGGTCGAACATTCAGATTATTCTAGGATGAAGGTGGTAAGAGTTTTGGTAAGAGAGCATTTATGTGGCAATAGGGTAAAAATCATGCTTCTCAAAAGATTAGCATATTAGCAGCAAGCAATAATGTCCTTTCAACCTCATAAACAAGTATCCTAGCACACATTGATCACAATCACAAAGGAAGACTGACCCGTGGTTTTAACCAGTTAAGCAATCCAGACTTCTTGATCTTTTTATCTTCCTTTGGTGCCTCATTCTTTATTTCCGTGCCTCCATCAAGAGTAACACACGACTGTATGTTTTCGTCATCCAAAATTAGCTCCCGTCTTCTATTTGGGAGATGCGCAAGCTGCCCATTTAACAAGGTCATTTAAGTCACGTGTTTCTTTCTTACAAAAGATAAAGCACAAATATGTTACATGTTTGTCTTGTTGACCAGAATGCCATATCACTAATTTGGAGACTTATTCAAGGTAAGTTATGTGCAAGGATGAGAAAGTGATATAAATGGGAGAGGAAGAAATTAGTCAACTGAATCAGACTACCTCTTCTTCCCCAAAGGAATATCTTCTTGGAGCAGGTTGATGATGACGTCTAGGTGAGAGTGAAGATTTGGTGGAGACTAGGATCAATTTTGTCAGATTTTGTATTTGGCTTAACAAAGAAGCTTTAGCTTCTTCTTCTTGCTCCGATCTTGATTGCAGCTTCACTTGACCATCTTCTAGCTTTACACATCACATTAATACGGAAAAAAGGATGAATAAAAGAACCACTTCACAAAATGGGAAGTGAAAATATGCAAACTTTTCAAGGACTGCTAAGGTCACATGACGATATGATCTTGAGCATAATGACGTGGGATTGTTTGTGATCAATTGCAAATTTAGCAGGTTCTCCAGCTAATTTGAATTTGTTTTTATTTCAAGCACTAGCATGCTATTGGTTTAACGCTTACAGTCAAGTTATTTAAATGGTCAGAAGTTCCTTCACAAATAGCTGAAGACATTTTTACGAGCTTATCACTTAAAATGAAAATATGTCTAAAAGTGAAGGATATTTCACTTGCACAACTATAAAAATGACACTGACCAATGGACCTGGAACTGTTGAGAAAAATGAATATAAAAGGCAAACTCCAACCTTTTGTTCAAGAATAACATCATTCCCTCTGGTATGCTTGGATTCAGGAACTGTCACAATGTCTGTCTTAAACTGTTCTAGCTCCTCCTTCAAAGATCGAATTTCATTTTGATATGTCTTGATAAGGGATTTTTCATCAATGATCTGCAAATATATTGGGTTACTTCCAAAATATGTTGATGAAGGATGTTCTGAACTGCAGAGAATTCAAATGCTCATACCTTGTTTTGTGCCGCCTGAATTTCGATGTGTTTTGCACGGTGGGCAAATTTTAATGTGTTATGCGTCTCCTCTGAATTGCTTGAAGAGGGAGTAACAGCGCAAATGAGCTGAAAGGGCAATTATGAGCAGATAGCATAATGTTTCTAAAGGGCAGTGTCATGCTTCATTTTATATCAATTAAAGGGACCAGGTTGATACGGGACTTCTAAACAAGACTTACAGATACCCTTCCATAACCACTTAAAGAAGATTGAAGAATTCTGGTCAATTTAGAGTCCCTGTATGGTACATGAGCAGCTCTCCCATCCGTCAATTTTGATATAACCTATGACAGTTCCAAGTTAAGAAGTTTTGAAATAAATCTAACTGTCAGACATAATCGATATAAATTAAGGAAAAACAAAACGCCCATGCAGTAGTTATGCTAATACTGTAAAACAGAAAAACTGAAGGTACTATTAGCTATAGCCGTATAGCGGCGTTGGATGCTTGTGAGTTCTATCTGTTGTATGTATTGAAATCAAACTGATTTAAAAGCTTAATCTGGTAGAAATGTGGGGCACAAATAACATGAACCTCCAACAAGAACTAACCTTTTGTTCATAATTGAAATGACGTTAGCATTTCAAGGCAAGATCAATGACAAAGAAAGATATGAAAACAAAGAATAATGGTAAGTTCAGAAAATGAATGCTGAAATGATTTGAATCTAGTGTATGGCCACACGTGTGAATTTTTCTTTTTCTGAATTTAACAGTGTAACCCAGCACAATTTTCAGAAGATACATTGTTTATCACAGCAAGTTGTACATGCTCTGGTTTTACTTACCAACTTAGGATCTAGACATTCACCTTAAGAACCCTTTTTGAGGGAACCCTAAGTGAAAGCTTCTATCTTTTCCCATTCTTAGGGTCCGTTTACCAAACGCTTAACCGATAAGTGCTTACCGGAAAAATTCAACGCTATCACTTACTTATCGGTAAGCTTTTAGTCCACCAAAACAGTATCATATGCTACAACTTTCCCACGGGTAACACTCTTGGTCCTTGCCTTAGCTCTCTTACCAGGTAAGATTCTTGCTCATTGTCACATTCATCTGTTAAGGTGATTCAACTTAGTAAGCGCTTACGGGAAAAAAATCAACGCCATCACTTACTTATCGAGTAAGCTTTTAGTCCACCAAAACACTATCGTATGCAACAATTTTCCCGGGTAAGAGTCTTCGCCATCACTTGGCGGGTAAGACTCTCGGTCCTTGCCTTAGCTCTTACCGGGTAAAATTCTTGTCATTGTCATATTCATCCGTTAAGGTGATTTAACTTGGTAACTGCTTTCCCGGGTAAGCATTTGGTAAACGGCCCTTTGCTGTGATTGGGAAGTTAGTCTATGCAGTCAGATATACAGAGGCACCTCTCCTCGCCAGTGTAGAAAGATTCAAATAGTTCAAGTCAATGTATGTCTACAGTAGACCATGGAATTACTAGTCCTCAACTTTTCAGTTTTCTTCTTTTCCTAATTGGTAAGATCTCATTCCCCACTAAAAAAGTAAAGCCTGATTCTGTGGTAGTTTATTATATTCAAGATACAAGAGATCTAACACCCTTGATAACCTACAACTTAAAGCTTAATTATATGAATCTAGTGTCATGACAAAAATTAGTGTAGGATTACTTGTACATGCTTCATAATTTTTTTCTTCTACTATCAGCAAGATATTTTTTATTAAGGAAACTAACATTCAGAACATAAAGAAGGGGAATCATAGCAGTTGATAGCTATTTCAGGGATTTAATTATTGTACTGACCGACTCCTAGGTGCTCTAAGCAAAATATTTTATATCAATGAATTGTCCATAAGTTAACCAAGGTAATCCTTTTATTCCTGTGGTTTCTACAATAGTTATATTTACTTCCTATCTCACCACAAGGCAGAATGCAAAATGCATTTAGGACTTATTCTAATATAAGTTATGGAAATTGCTGTGAAAGATCTTCTGGTACAATGATAGAGGTGCTTGGATATGTCTTTCTCGCTCCATCTAATAGAGATCACAGCAATAGAGGATAGATACTAAATGCTTATCAATAGAAGTGTTTGACTATCTTTTAAAAGTCTAAAATATCCTTGTATAACGACAAAAGCAGGAGAAAGAGGGAGCCAATGTTGTTTGTAATGATCGATAGTGAGACAAACAAGCAGGTGATCAAATATATGCAATTATGCAGAATGTAAAATTTTCAATTATTATATGTGACAAAGGGAGCATAAGTTAAAGTAAATAAGCTATAACAAATTATTATGGCACTTCTTTCTTTTTTACCCTCATATGAATCGTAGTAGGGGGCTTGGCAATCACAATAATTAACAATAAGACAACCAGAATCAGGCATTTTTTTTAGTATTAGGCTGAGAAATTAATGGGAATGGTGGAGGCCTCACAGTTCCAAGAGTTAGCAGGCTTTTATTTATATAGGACCCTTCTTTTCTACGAAGACCAGTAGTTTCAGCTTTAGAGCTCTCAGAACCAGCCAGATCGATGAGGTTCTGCAATTCAAAGTGAAATGTAGATGAATATAGCTAAACCAAATCAACACACACCACATTCTTTGCAGAAATACATGATTTGAAAGCAATTATGTACACCAGTCAGGACAGTAAAGAAGGAGAAACAAAACAAAACTATGCAATGAAGCAAGTGCGAATATGAGGTTCAGGGGCATACCAGCTGCGACAATTTAACAGTCTCGTCTTCATTATTTTCACCACAGGGGCTACTCTCAATTGTCTATTAGAACATAGTAGGATATTAGAAAAAATGTTTATTCAAAAAAGAAAAAACTATATTAAAGAGAATAACAAATACATTGAGTGTGAGACCAAAGTGCTCAAGATTATGTGTTCTTTATATCTACAAAACCTATATGTCGTTGAAAATTTTTAGTATTCTGAGAGGCACTTCTCACGGAAGTTGAGAACAACAAACCAGGTGCAAAGAATTATGCTTCGCATCCTTTAGAAAACCATACCGCTAAATCTAACCACTTCAAAATTATTCTAACCATTTAATAAACTGTTTACTCTTTAATCTACAAAATAAAATGAAACAAATATTGAAGAAATATGCTGTCTGTACAAAACCAAACATCCATCTTCCAGTCCATGGTTGATAACTACGTCTACATCATTGTAATGCATACTGTGTTTAACTGGTTGTTGTGTTTAATGAACTTGTTTCTTACATGACAACAAACAAATGCTTTTAGAAACAATCAGACGCCGTTATTTTTAGCAATATAACAACAGACAGAACAACAAAATTCTTATTTGCAGTTACAGAAAAGTACCAGTGTAAATATTGTGTGACTTCTGCTGCTGTGCAAATTAAAGTTTGTGGAACCAACGTGTCTTTGCGCTGTATTAACAAATAACAATGAATCAATTACGTTCCCATGAAATGTAAATTAAAGTAGCCAAAATACAATTAGCTACCGCTAAAAACCATCTGATAGTGCATATAGACTACGACCCTACAACCATCTGATGATACATAGTCCTTGAAAGTCATGATGTTAGAATATGCACAATGGTTACAACGAGAACAAGAAATCGTAAAGTTATGGTAACGTTATGATAATTCAATCCAAGTACTCTTGTCATTTTCAGCAGCAAGTCCGGTTTTAGAAGACATAATACTTCACAGAACATGGGCATGCATATTCTAAGGTGCCTTGGACTACATGTCTGCACCATTCATTCATAATAAGTCTAATAGACTCATCTAGATTGACTTATTTTCAACCGACTCTAAAATGCTTTTCATTTTTAAAATAAAATCTAAACGATGTCTTTCAAACAACAGCCAGAAAGGACAGTGGCATGTCGACATTTTTACTAGTCCGAAAATTAGATATCCATCTGTATGAAGCAAGAAGAAGGACCTTAAGGAATAAACCACACAAGAAGTTCATTGAAGAAGGACTAATGGATCGCTCCGAAGGCAAAGAAAGTTCATAACCGTTTGAACCGACCTAGCTGAAAAACATTAAAAACCTAAGACCAAAGATGTACCTTCTCCGGTGGCAATAATGGAAAGGGCGTGGCCAGGAGATAGTACTACTTCCTCCTTTATACCTTCAACAAAGGTTCCCTGCGAGCAACAATCGTTGTATAAACTGTTTTGATTATGGTTGTTTTGGCTTCTCATAAGAGGAGAATCATGCGTTAAATACTATAGAATGCTGAATGCTGGCAATTACATTATCCTACCATAATACAGATGCATTATAAACATCCTAGTTGTGTACGTGCCATGCTGGGGATATAATTTATTGTAAACCAGGAATGAAAACTTGATACAATTCCTCATTAAAAAAGAAAATCCGAATTTTATGGAGTACTCTGGCATATTAGTAGTGCTCAACACTCATCCTATTTATGGACGCGTTTATCAATAAGTTTTATGGAATTCAAATGTAGAGCTTTAATAAATTGTACATATGCAGTGATTACTTGTAAAGTTGAAAATTAAGGGATTATGCATTAATGCTTTACTAAGCAATGCCTCGTGCTTAGTAAGTTGTTTTTAAGACTTTTACCTGAAGTCTTTATAATATTGTATAGATAGTACTGATAATTGACACAATGGATAAACTCATTCAATGTTCAGGGTTCACAGGTAAAAATCATTTGCAGTTGTATTTTTCAATACAATTTCCATCCAATTTGCTATCAACAAGATAAGAATTCCTAATTGCATGTTTAGGACATCAGAAGAGGTGCTAACAGTACAACTGTTATGCGGAGAAGTTATACAGTTTTGTTGATTCTTCATTACTTAGGCTTCCACCCCAAATCTATGATAAAAGATTATATAAATATGACTTCATGCACCGTTAGACAGTATAAACAAAGAGAAATCATTGACATGGCAGACCTGGGCAGAGAATAGATACTCATGTATTTGTTCTGTCCAATACAACTTGTAAAACAGTCTGTATCAACTATCAAGCTGCCAAATACATGGCTACATCAGAATGGCCCTGACTTAAAACATGATATCCAGAATGATAACATAGTGTTGCTGTTGATACCTGTCATTGTGTTAGGAAGAGTGGCTTCTAAGTATCAGGTACTTCCAACTCTCATTTTGGAACAGATTGCATGGTATTTTAGGCATGCATAAAACCTAACTTCCATGGTCAAAGACAAATTTCCTCTAATTGAAGCCTAGTTTTTTAGCCAACTCAATTTAGGCTGAAAATTTTTGAAATTTAAAATTGCAGAATTTATTATACTTGTAAAAGATTAACAACTTCATCATTTTGAGGGAGTGCAGTTTTCATCATGATAAGGGATACCATCTAGATCGTTCCTATCCTTTTTGTGAATATCAAAACACTTAGCATGAATCCAGATGTGTTAGAGGGTTGCACATCAGTGAGCTCCAATTCTTACCAAGTTCAGTAACTATATATTCCAAAATCATAAGGTCAGAGGTATAGGCAGCCAGTACTCTTAATGGTTTGCCTAACAGACATAATGGAGAAACCTTGATTGTGGGTTCTGCAGGATTGAATAACAAAACGAGAAGGTCCATTTGAGCATTTAAAGCAATTGCTGAAAACTCAAAAGCCAGTCCAGTCATATGCTCATGTGCTTTGGAAGGGTCAGGTGACAATACAGTTTGATGGCATTTGAATAATCTACATAAGAAAAATATATACCAACGACAAAGATTGATCTTGTATGGAGATAAAATGTGAAAAAATGTATCAGTATATGACATCTAGAAATTACCTGACCGTCCTCTCTGATTCTTAGATGCTGTCCTGCTGGATTCAACAAGTCATTAACAACCTAAAAGAAATGAGACACTTAAGATGGAAGCGTCACACAATAAAAAAGACTCGTATATTTTCCAGCAAATGGCCAGCAAACACTAGCACCAGGATAGTTCAACGGGCAACAAACATTGGCAAGAAACATCGTTAGACCACAGAGGATGAAAAGTTAGAGTTGAGGTTTATATGAAAGAGAAGTATATTTCAAGTGGAAAAAGTAAGGCCATCACATTGTTAAATTGAAAATAGAAGACAGGGGCACACATAATGAGTGGAAGAAATGCAAATGGCAAGACCACCACCACATCGTTAAATTGAAAAAGAACAAGTGCACATCCCTGGCAATTATTGCCCAGAATCTCACCTCATTGTATATTTCCAAATACGAGAGACGGAGGAGAAATTCACGGCTTGGAGTCTGAAAATACATGAAGATGCATAATGATTATTCCTCTTAAAACAAGTATAGTGGTATCAGCCATTTAGCCATGCATACCTCTTGAATGATACCAAAAGCATCCTTTACTGCCAAAGGAATAATTCCTGGGGACCTCTGATCTCCCTGTCTTGTGACCAAAAAGACAAAATAAATACATTGGAGACAAGAAACAAGGAGATAGAAATGGAAGAAAAGACCGAGGGAGGGGAGAGGGTGGAAGGAATTTGTGTCAACTTACTATTTGATGTGCCTATAGTAGTCCAGATTAAGTTGAGAAATTGTTTGGCCTAGGCTAATATAAACAATCTTTCCTAGAAGATCATATGAGTAACTAAAAACCTGGGAACAGATTTTATTATAGGGAACGCCTGAATACATGATTCATGTAATCATAATTAGGATTTAATTGACATCTTATCCGACTTGTAACTAGGGCCATGTTGGTTCAAGAAGAACTAAAAGCAATTTTTACTGGTAAAAGAGCGTGCAAGTAAAAACTATAGTCTCCTTTCATTATTGCCGAAGCATCAAGGGGAAAGAACAATTAATGCTTCCATATCATACCAAATGAACCTTTCCCTTCACAATTATAGAAAGAAAAGAAGCACATTTGTTTTCATACAGAGGGAGTATCTCTTAACATCTTCAGTAATGTTAGTTCCAAGTTTTTATGCAGTTTCCATTGTTAAAAGTCAAACTTTAACCAGCATAAAAGGCAAACTATGAGTTGCATGTATGTGGTTTTGGTAAAGATACTCCTGAAAAGTCATACAATGATATTCACCAAAATTGACTTGGAGATCCAAACAAAGTGGACATAAACTGAATTTTCTGTGTCTCCAAAGCTATTACGATAAAAAATATATTAATTTATATTATTATAAATGATGCCACAACCGTATCTACTCCACACAGTATTGGCCAAAAAACCCAGACCAAGAAATATAGCTGCACCCTCTAATCCAAAAACCAGAAACATGCTATAGCATAGGGTTAGGTAGTGCTAAACCCATGAAACCTGGGAATATTTCAATTTAAGTTATTATGTCAGAAAAGTCACTTTCATGTTCGTAGACCAGTAATGTGTTGAGACATATGCTTACAACTCGAAAATGCATAAGATACACGGGCTACAAATGACAAAGAGATGTGGTATACTTACATACATAGTGTGAGTCTTTCCGCTACTTGTCACGCCATATGCAAAAATGGTGCCTGTTCTTGAGATAGATCACAAAATATTTGTGTAACAATGGTGATACAATGATCTTCAAATACAATATGTAAGAAAGACAATAAGACATACATAGAGAGAGTTTTTTTTGGAAAGGTTCACCTGGGCTATGCCCAGACTACATCCTGGCAATATAATTGAGAGCGAAGAAATGCTCCCCTGGGCATAATACCCAGTGGTCACCATCTGTGTATCCCATGGTTCGAACCCGGGTGGGCTATGCCACCCTTTAAGAACTTACCACTAATAATAAAAGACTTGCAAGAACCAACACTGATCTTATAGAGTCAAAGATTCAAAGAAAGCAAACTGATATTGCATAAAAAATGAAGGCTAGGTGCTGTATGTCAATTTGCACCAACCATCATGCCACATGTGTGTGTCAAATTTTAGTCAAATTACACACAACAATCTTACCTTTATTTCTTAATGTTTTAGTCAAAGTTGATCTCTTAAGATGCTATTATAGTTAGTTTTTCAAACGATTCAACAAAAGAAATTATCCTACCTAATAACCCTAATCATACGACTCTACAAGCTCATTATCAGTGCTAGAATATTAGTCAATAGGGGAAAATATTGCTAATGATCTCTTCGTTTGCAAAATAGTACAAATCTTATAGACCAAAAATCAATATCAGAAATACTTTGTGATTATGACAATAAAAGCAAATTGGAAGTTTTAGCTTGAAAGTTTGCCAAAAGGGGAAGCAATGCAACTAACATATGATAATCCATATTGGAAATTGTTGCAATATTCATGGTAGGGAGGAGTATAAGATATTCTACAGGGCGCATTTTACATGTGATGGCCACCTAACAATGACAGAATGGACATGGAAGAAAAGAGGTGCAGAAACTGCATATAACATGACCAAAAACTGATGTGTACTCGTCTAAAACTAAATATGTAAGTTCTGCATAAGTCCCCTACAACAACAGCAATAACAAGCATTTCATCCCAAACTAGTTGGATGGACCAAAAAATGGAACCCACTAGAAATTATAAGGATCCCCCTCCCTCCTCCCAATTGGACATGAATAGTATCCTTCCATGAAATTATATCCAAGAACAACTCTTGGGCAGTTCACCCACCATCTATGTTCATCACTTCACCCCATATCATTCTTGACTGATGATTACATGACGACCTCCTTATGGACATGCATCCTATTCTATAATGGTGTACTAGAGGTCTATGTTGGAGATGATTAACCCATCTGAAGCAACATAATTCAGCAATCCAGATATAATGTACTCCCTACTTCCCAGTTATAGTCAAATTTTACTTTTAAATGAGCAATATTTGATAACTACATTGATCTATAAAATAGTATTGAAGCGAAAACAGTTTGAGATAACAAAACTAAGAATAACAATGAAAGTTCTGGATTTGGAAAGCACTAGGATTGAGTTATAAATATTTGAAGTTGACTCAAATGTTGGATGGAAGGAGTATTAACATCATGATAGCAAAGCACTTGTTTTGGTTCAGTTGCGATAAGGAGCCATTTAAAAGATAAGCTGCTCCAGAAAGACAAAAACAACTTACCGTTAATGCCTTCCATGGCACCACTAACGACATGTTGGGCTGCAATATCATATACATGATGTGTAGTGGTCGTAGGCCCAAACACTCGATCTAGATATATGGTTAAAGAAAACAAAATGAGATTTGCAATGCTAAACAATAAGTAGAACCTCAAAATACAAGCCAAATATGCAATATAAATTATCTCAAAAAAGGAAAAAAAATAGACATTAAACTGGATGACATGACAACATAATATTTAACGAAAGCACGAAATTTGGTTCCATTAAACAAAGCTACGCTGCACATCCTACAGAAAATGGTGGAAACGCCGAATAAAGATAATATAATCAAAACGTGGCAAATTTTTCTTAAGATGAGAATCCTAAATAGTAACTGGTACTCTATACAGCATTGAGTCAAAAATGCCATATAGTACAAGGGTAATACCTAGTTAAAAACTTCTGCCATATAGTACAAGTGTCTTCACCTAGTTAAAAACGCTGCCAAGTTACAAAAGTTGGCCTGATTGATTGTAAATTACCATGGGGAAACATGAGTTATGCTGGAAGCCTACATTCTCAAAATAATTTTAGGAGAAATACTGTCTGAATCCATGATGATCCCGACCAGAGTTCAGGTTGTGTATGCAGAAATGTAGACGTTAACCGTGAGATTCAAAGTATAGTCTGAGAACTAGCGGACAAATTTTTGAAGGGAAACATCAATAGATATCCATTTATATTTCATAAATTTGATAAAACTGGAACTGAATACACACAAGCTTTGTACTAGCACAGCTACCAGGCTAAATGACAGAAAAATTAAATAAACTTGATATGGAGAACAAACAACCAGAGTAACAGACTTTCCTGCCTTAAGAAAATTAGCTAAACCTCCGGACAGAGTCTGCTATACAACGTAAAGCCCTGACCTTACAGAAGCTTGACTTTATTAACCATGATCGCAATGAAGAAACACGAGTAAAGCAAGGTTCCAAGAATGGATACACATAAAGAAGGCATGGCACCCACAAAAGGGCAAAATACAATTTTGGGTCAAGTTCAAACTCTTCTATATCTTTTACTCTCCTGAAAGGGTTTACCAAGAAAACAAGAAGTCAGCTTACTTCGCTTACTCACAGTTACTGCTTATGTACAAGAGGGAAGTCTGCTACAGCCACCGAAATAATTGCTTAGGTACTAGTGTACTACATCTGAGGCTTATTAATTAACCTCAATCTTATAGGATCAATTTCAGATTCTAAGTTAGTAACAAAATACCGGCTGATTGAGTGATCAATTTCACGTTTAACCAGACGTCTCCATTCTCCAATTCAATTATATCAAAAACACTAGCACAATGTATGGCAGCACGGCGGGGGATATGAAATAAGGTTTAAGTTGGTCATCACCCTTCTCAACTTCCAATTCTAAAGCATGACCTGATGATCCGAAAGTTTGCAACAATAAATAAATATCACAAACTCACAACAATGTATCAATCATACCATATGCATAAGCTATCGAGGGAGTATGCTGCTCATTCCGCACCACGGTTTCTCCATCGGGATACCATGCAACCTCTTCCCCTTGTCGAATTTCCCTCGGACTACTCCACAAAAATCAATTAATATAAATACAAACAAAAGCACAAACTAATACAAAATACAATACTTGCACAGATATGTATATACAACAGCCGAGAGCGCGACACGTGGCAGCTTTGAGTGTGGATCCCCTTTAATTCAATGCCCTCCCATGAATCGCGTCTAGTCATCCGCCGTGGACCTGACGTGGCGCCTAGTCATCCGCCACGTGTCGCGCTTTCGGCTGTCCTCACGTTCACAACCAAAAAGTGGTTCACATTTAAACTCACCCCTATATATATATATATAGAGAGAGAGAGAGATGGAGGTCCATACGAGAATCATGTCAATTTAAGAAAAAATGAGAAGCAATCTCAGCCACACATCTTGGGTTA
>LUCG01102185.1:0-11505 GCA_001633085.1 Carthamus tinctorius
TGATAATAAACATCCTTTGTAACACCCCACATCCTTAAATAAATCCTTTAATTCTCATAAATGATATGATTAAGCCAAAAAGCCACAATTACGTCAATCCAAGATAATTCAACAAGTCTTGAAATCTGAATACAAAACTTGAGTCATACAACTGAGAGTTCTAAAAGGAACAAAGAACAACTAGTCTAGAAGCCACATCCCACAGTCTCCCACGCTCAAACCTTCTCTTTTTCCTTGGATGAATTGGCTCTAGTGACTCTACGTGAAAATGGTTTTATAGTTTGGAAAACGAGGGTTAGACCGTAAGGTCTGGTTAATTCTCTTCAGTCTAAGTAAAACGACGAGACTTTAAATCCACCCAAATCGGGTCCAGGCTTTACAGTTCATAATCACAATAAGGACAGGGAGGTAGCACAGAGGCCTTTTACGTCTGGAGCCCCAGTAGATCCCCATTTGGCCCCCAATAGATGCTATTTCCATGTGTCTGAAATGTATTCAGAACACACCTAAGTAGATAATTAAGGAACAACTCTTGCCCCTTAATATCTCAAAACCATCTCTGTGCCTACTAGTTCCCTTCTGTCAGTTAATCATTCACATACAAACGTTTATATCAAATCGTAACAAAATTAAGTGAATCATAGGCATGCATGCGTAAAATTCAAGTTCAAAACATCTCATGTGAACACATAACCAAATTCAGTACTTTAAAACGTTCGGAAACACATTAAGGTTTGTATAAAAGCTTAAGGAAACACACCTGAAGCTCGTCAATCAAATAGACATGCTAACGATCCAAAGCACCCAAACCGAAAGCCTAAATTAAAACCAATCCATAATGGTGTTAAGAACTTCCTCAAAATCGCTCTTAAACACTTCCTAAGATAAGTCTCTAGTCGGTTCCTCAATCCTAGAGCAAACTGAAAATTTAAACAAAAATCGGTCAGGGTACCACAATGGCCCGCACGACTTCCAAATGCTTATCAAGTGAGTACGTCAGATACCGACTATCTCACCTCTGTAATGTTATCAGGTGAGATAGTCGGTATCTAACGCACTCACTTTTAGGAACATAAATTTAAACAAAGTAATTTTTAAATGAAGAATTTTAGATTGCATCTTTACCAATCATGTTTTTTTGATACAATTAAAATAGGAGATATTTAAATATGCATCTTTTGATCACATGAATGATTTTATTGGTGGTCCAAGGAAAATGTAATGATTATTTTTAATCATATGTTTTTCTTTACATTTGTCAGTATCCATCGTAACATCATAACATAATATTAAACAGTTAGTTTATAAGAATCTAAGAGGTCTTAGTATCATATATGGTTAAACTGTTATATGTTATCAGTTGGCTATATGTGTTTAATATAATTAAACTTGTGTATCATGTGTATAATCATATATGATATTGAAATTTCCGTCTTCTTATAAAATGTTTAGCTTCTTGATTAAACTTTTTTAATATTTTCTTAATTTTATTGCTATATAATATTTTACATAATTTTTTTTATTGATTTTTAAAAGATTGAATCATCCCATTTCATTTGAGTGTAATTGTTTTTTCATAGTTAAAAAAGTAAACTGCTCTTAAAAACTATTTTATTTTAAAAACAGATTTTCATTAAAAAAAAAGTGATTGGAGGTCAATAGTCTAAAAGATATTTAATTTTGATAAATGTAATTGTAAGTTACTATTAACGTTGTCGAAAAGTATGTAAATTATAAGGTCGTATATAAAAAATATGTTTGCTTCAATTTACAAAAATCTTAGAGAAGTCATGTTTGATGATTAAATAATTGTTCTTGATAAATAATTATAACATGTGTTAAGTTATAATAATTATGGTAATTACTAGATGTTATCTCTAAACAAACATGATTATTGATGCTTTCGATAACATACAATTTATATCAAAACTTTACTATAATAATCCGCCCTACATTGATACAAAAATAGATTTATGAGTTATTAATAACTTTCATCATGGTTCAAATTCAATTAAACCCAAGAAGGATTCAAGTAAGTTTGTTTCAAACTATAGATCCGAAAATAACCAATTTTCAATTATAATGATTTGTAAAACTCGGATTTTTAAAGTTAGAATTAAATGAAAAATACAATATTTAAATCGCTAAGACCTTCCGTAGCGGTGGTGTGGGCTGAGCAGGCTCATGCCCGGCGGGCTCAGCGGCATGAGAGGGTTCCGATATGCGACCGGCGGGCTTGGACTGTTCCCCCACACCGTCTACCCGCTCTCTCCCTCTCTCACATTGTCTCTTTTTTTTCCTTATTGTATTGGGTATTTGGTTTGGGAGGGTTCGGGCACTAAACAAAGAGGGCTTCAGAGGGCTTATTATGGGTTTATGGAAGAGTTGATGTGGCGCTGATGTGGTAGTGGGGCTCAAAGGGCTGGGAGGATTCTGCTATGCATAGCCTAACAACATTTTATTATTTTGACACAATTTCAATCCAAAATATAGACAAATAGACAATAATGATGGTGTCTATTTAATTAAAATTCGAAATAAAGTAAATTTCAATTTCAAGAGAAAAGATGGGGAACTATCCATTGTCAATTAATCGTGGAATTCCAGAAAGTTGTTTATTTTCTTTCGAAAAAAAAAACATCAATTTTATATATTTACGTAATTCAATAAAACTATCATAAAAAATAATGATGCGAATAAAAAACTAAGAACTACATCACATGTTTTTTTAAAATAAACATAAGTTTTATATAAAAGTATCATTAAAAATGATTACAAATAAAGAAACTAAGAATACACGATATGTTTTTTTATTAAAAAAAACATTATAATGCGTTTAAAGATAACTTAAATAGTAGCTATGAAGGTTTTCTTTCTATAAACGTTTCAAATTTTGATGGATAAAAAGTTATACATTTTAATCTACTTTTTAAAAGAGAACGAGTACCAAAAAATAGATAACAAGTACAACAAATAAAGAACATACAAGTATGAATAGGGTTCGGATTTAAAATACTGAGATCTTAATAGATTTAGATATCGTAGTTTTAAGAGCTAAATACGGCAATTAATTTTTAGTTGAATGACATAAAATTTACAAATGATCGTGATAACTGCTTGTTCGTGTTTAAATATAGATCTTGAGTCTTGACGAGTTAAAGTTTGCGGTGGTCTACTGATGCTTCAGTATTTTTAGATTTTACGAATACAGATATTTATATATAATAAATAAGATACATAAAATGAAGAAATGGTAGCTTCTATGAAGCGCGTTTTTTCTTCATGTATCATTTATCTAAATTTTAGTGTGGACTTTTGAATAAAAAAACAAGTCATGGCTGCTGTTTTTGGAATTTATATGACAATTCATTTCTAATTTGATTTGACCATTTTGCCCCTGTAATCATAATTAGTTTTTTATTTAAATATATTCTCAAAATAATATAATGTTTAATAATTAGTCAACCCCAACGGTTATTGCTAGATTATCTATTTGATCTTGCAAAAAGATTTTCTTGATTAACCAAGGGTTAAATATTACAAATCATATCAAATGAATTCAGTAAATTTTATATAAAAATCAAGTTAGCTTAAGGAAAATTTTATGAAATAGAACAAGTTTGTTGAAAAATGTGGTTTTAAAGTTCCGACAAAACGGTACTTTAGGTTTTTGGCTTATATTATATACAGTACGGAAGTCTCGAGATTAACTCGTGTTATTCACGTTTTCTTATGCCCTAGTTGCTTGTTAGTTTTCCAGTTAACCTGCCTTGCAGAATCAGTAGACCATTGCAAATTTGGAGTAGTCCAACCGTCCATTTTACTGTAAAAGTTGGTGAAAACGATGAATCATCTTCGATATATATATTATATTATTTTTTACATTAGAAGAGAATATATCAAATAACTTTTTTCTTGATTATATAGATTTTCAATTATATTCTAATTTTTTTTTATTTTTTAAAAGAAAATCTATGTGTCCAATGTTTATATGATAACTTTATTATCAATAGTATTTTAAGTAAATTACGGATAAGTAGTTAATTTGAATTAAATTGTTCAATAAAAATTGCATCAAATAAAAATGTTTTATATTTCAACAAAACGTTAACCGAATATTTTTTAATTTTCAAACATCTGGATCTGATATACCAAATTATTAAATTACATGTCGGTGTTCTAAAATATCATTTTGCATTATGATTTTATTTTGGTGGTCATCACTATGTATTTCTATTTTCTTTATTTGTAACGTTTTCATATTAAATTTTAAAATATGTCGAACATATTATAATTTAAAAGTTAATATAATTCAAATCTATTAAAATTTAATTGTACAATGAAACAAAGTAATAAATACATATATCTTAAACTAAGATACCATTTTGTAGATATCAAATCTATTAAGAAAATATAGCATTGGTAAAAAGAATGTTATACTATTATGCATAACACCAAAACCAAGAGCAAATTGCACCTATTCAATCGATTTTCGTAAATAAAAAGATTTTTTTATTTGAAATATGAAAAAAAAATTACCCCATTAAACTTTCAATGGTGTTTTGATATATTAAAAAAATATATAAAATATCAATTAAAATATCAAAAAATTCTTTTATAATTAACCACAAAAACCAAAAAAAATTACCATAATTAACCAAAAACACTTAACTAATCCTCCGAAATAATACAATTTCATTTGTTCTTCATAAGCCTTTGCTCTACCTTAATGTTATGTAAAGTACATGAGACGAAACGGGACAAAACTCACTGTCTCATATTCACAGAACAAGAACTCATTGTTTTACGTTTGATGCAAACATAGGACAGGGACATGATGAGACAAAAACAGATTTTTATTATTCCACTAAAATAGGTGCAACAACATAGATCAAGAAGGAGACGGAAGCTAAAATATTACTGATTTGCCTTCATTTGATATATAACCTTAAGGTAAAGTTTGGCATGCAGACATGCTTGGATATGACAAAAGAATAGGACTGGACCAGATAGAATACCACCATATTAAGATCATATATCAAACGAGTGATAATTAGTAATACTTTAGTTTCTATCTCATTTTTATTTCATATTGTTCCACCTATTTTGACATGGGACCGTGATTTTGCTCCATCTTGTCCTCTATAGGGTGCATTACATACCCTCAGATAAATATTTTGGATCTGCCACTTTCTAACATGTTGCATTCATCACAAAATATCTAATATAAGATAAATATTTTGGATCCGCCACTTTCTAACACGTAGCATTCATCACAAAATATCTAATATAAGATCTAGTGCATTTATTGTAGTAGTCAAAGTGAGTCAACGCATAACCTCAATCAAAAACAAAAACACATCTATCTTAAAGAGACAGTGGTTGACGAGGTCGTGTGGTACCAAACAAATTGGTTTCAATCAATGTCTTCTTTTTCATAGTGTTGGTTACGATCGAATTATTAGATTTTGTTTCGTATGTTATCTTTAAAACAAAGAAAAAACGAATGCTTTTCTTGCGTTTATAAGCCATATACTTCGAATGTAGTTGTATTTCAGAACACACTCTAGATACAATGATATCGTATAGACAATACACGCAACAAATGTATCTGCTTTTGAGAGTGATAATAAGGGGCCGTTTTTTTAAGCACTTATCTGGATAAGTGCTTACTGGTACCGTTTGCCTAACGATCCCTGCAAATCGAGTGTGGAAACCGTTGAGAATCTTACCCGGTAAGAACCATAACAAAAACCGAGTCTTACCTTGCTTAGTTATGGAATCGACTCTTATCCAGTAAGCGTTTTCCGGGCAGAAGACGTCGAGTCTTATGTGATGGAGTCGACTTTTATCTAGTAAGCGCATACCGGGTTGAAGACACTTACCAACAATCAATTTTAATGACCAAGGTAAATGAGGATAATGTCTTTACCGATAAGTGCTTACCTAGTAAATGGTTGGTAAACGGCCCCTAAAAGTTCGTTTTACTGGGAAGTGGCGTCGGTTTGGTATACTTGCCTAGATACAGTCCCAATAGGGATCACGGGCCTAACCTGGGGACCGTTACCCAAACGTAATGTCACCACCTTAGAGCATCTCTAATGGTATTTTCAGCCGTAAAAACATGTCATAAACTGTCATTTATCCAATAAACACTATTAGAGCATCTCCAACAGTTTTCTCTATAATCACTCTAAAACAGACTCAAAAACCAAAATATCTAGGAAATATATATTTAGCTCCAATCGGATATTTTAAAGATTTCTACATCTATAATATAATTAAAATATTCTATAAATTTATCATCTCAACACACCTAAAAAGAATTTCTGCAAAATAATAATAAATCGACCTCATTAATGAAAACGAACAATAAGGTAATTTCTCTCTCCATGCATAAAATTTTAGAGAATTCTCTAAACTTAAGATTTTTCTAGTAAGTGACATCCATCAAACACTTGGGCAGTAAGAGTACACTAAACACCCCTTACTCGATTAGCACTTACAAAGGAGCCGTTTACCAAACGCTTACTGGGTAAGGACTTACAGACATAGAAACTTCTTCACTTACTTTATCGTATAACAGGGTAAGTCATTTCCACCACTTAAACTAGGTAAGATTCTCGATAGTTTCCATGTTCAGTTTACAAGGATCGTAAGGTAAATAATATTAGTAAATGGCCCCTAAAGATGCACAAAAAAGCCTTGGCCAACAATGTTTAGGCCTTTGGTAGTCCAAGATCCAATCCAAACAAGGCCCAAGTGCCCAATTCTAGCCCTAAAAAGCCCAAAGCCCAGCCCAACCCAAGCCTCGGCCAACAAAAAGCCCGGGACTCTTTTCTTGCTTGATGAAAATAAGCTTCGAGAGCCCAACCAGAAAAAACTCGTGTCAAAACGAACCTAAAGCATCCTTCAAATTACCACTTCAACAATGACATAACAGAAAAGAAAAATGGACATTCTAAAAGATTTCCAACAAAAGTTTCTAATAAACAATAACTTACGTGACCTTTCGGACAACAATATCACACGGCCCCTTTTTTTTGTTTTTTTTGTTCGTAGACCAAAATTTAATAGATTTTAGATAACAAACACAGATTAACAATTAACGAAATATGGATCTGACCGTTCATGGCAAAACTTCTATTCTTGAAACTGGTCGATGGAATAAAGAAACCGCTTCGGAAATTTACACCTGATTGAACCAAACCAAACCAACAAGTCCCAAATAAGAATCAAAGGAAATATTGAAGATAGCATTCGAAAAAGAAAATATCCAATTTATAGTTATACCTCGGGGTAACGGATGAGCCAGATAAATGTTATTTACAGAGCGAAAACCTGAATACATATGCATATATCAATAAGTGAAGATATACAGCACAGAGGAGGCTTCAATTGCAAACCATGTTAAATCTAACAACTATACAAACCGTTATATTATAAAATAATAGCGATATTTATGGACAATTAAGAAACAAAATGAAATCAGATATTTATTAGACTTGATGAATGGCTATGATTGGTTTGTAATTGAAACCTCCCCATACAGAACAATTGTTGGGTGTAATTTGAGAAAGGAGAGAATGGGATATATGGTTAAGAACAAACCTCTTTTCAGAACAAAACTTTTACCACCGTAACTGGTTTCAGCAGCAAAAAACGAACCATTTGGTGATCAACTTCGAAGGTGGCTGAGGCCATGCTATCTGAAAACAAGGCTTCCGTTCTGTTGTACTCTTAAGTTCTCGATTAGAGATTGGTAGAAGGACTTCAGTGACTTCATGTCATTGCCCTGATAAATCACCAAGAATTCATTATGAACCAAAGGATTTTAAGGAACCTAAACTATCATTTCTAACAAGATATTAGAGTTCTTTCTCATGAATCTCAAGGGAAAACAGAATTTTAGGGCAAACCTAGTTTAAGGTGTTCTACAATGCATACCACTATAGCTTCTGGTCAAACTGAGATTATATGAAGATTGTACAAGAAGAATGACATCGGGCCCAACAGTAGCCGGATTACTGATAGAGTTCAACCTCCCAGAGGCCAGGGGTTCAAACCCCACCAAAGATGAGCAGTGTGCGAGTGTATTTGGCGTATGTATACACACACACACACACACACACATATATATATATATAGAGAGAGAGNAGAATAAGAAAACAATTGAATCACATGATCCTATACAAACATCACGTGCAAAATCACATGCGATTCCTGCGACTGTCAAGTGACCTGAAAACGCGGCCAAAGTTGCCCGCACATCTTTTTTTGACCTTTAATGTAAAATCAAATGTGATTTGACCATTTTTTAATAAACTAATAATTTTGGTAATTTTGAGTTAAATTTTAATTAAAGGCCATTTTAGGTGTGCGTGTGTGTGTGTATATATATNGTTATGGTGAGAAAATGAGAACAAAACCTTCATATCCCTTCAACTACCCTATTTTTATCATAATATCCAGAACTTTAATAAATTCATGCATGTGAAAGTGATTAAATGTATGTAAAAGTTGGTGACCATGACTAAAATTGAGGAGTATTCATCCACATCGGCTGACGGGATGAAAGAGAGAAAAGGGTTCTGGTTACAAAAAGGAAACATATACAAGATTGTTGATATGAAAAATGTACCTGCAGTTTCTGACAGTACTGCTCTGCTAAATCTTGTGGGCAATGTGCAGCAAGAAAACCTTTCGATACAAAGTTCAGAAGAAAATCATTCCCAAATTTCTCATACATAACCTTCTGAGCCAACACTATTTCTCCAAATAAAACAAGCTGCAATTAACATCCAAATAATACAAGATTTAGTTATTGCTAATTAACAATCTGACATACATCATATATATACATACATGTGTGTATATGTAATTGTGTGTGCATAGAGGAAGGTTTAGTTGCAAACTTGTTTTTCGTTGTAAACCACCAGGGGATAAGTTTGCAGCAGAACCTACCCCTCTGTGTGTGTATATATATTTACATTTGTATGGGTATGATTCTATGCATGTAGAAGAACCATATATGCTGTAAATACATTGGTATATGATAGTTGCAAACTAACTTCAAAAATTGGTTTCAATTCTCTTTCCATAAAGAACAAAGTATTGTCGATATCAAAACAGATGTAAATCAAACAAGGTTGGTATGTTGTAGATAGTCAAACGAAGATAAGAAAAGAAAGAACAAAATCACAACAAATTCACTCAAACAAAAAAATCGACGAAAATTAACTGCGAAAAATGTGGAAAATGGTACTCAAAAGCATGAAGAAAAGAAACCCAATTGGAACCTGAAGCATTGAACTGGGTGGTACATAAAGAACACAGACAACGAAACCATAAAATTTGAACAGAGAACGGACTTACGGTATTTGCATCACGGAACTCAAAAGACTTATCAAGCACGCTGTACAAACAACAGTTTGTTGCAAAAGCCTCAATAACGAAGCTCTGAAAACCAGGTACCTGAATACTCAACGCATTAGATACACAGAGTAGATTATAATAACACCACCATGAGAAAACAAAAACCCGAAGGTACTATATTACCTTTTCTTCACCATAAGGCCTGGCGCACCAATCTTTAATCAGCCTGATAAATATTTGTACACAAGCCTAAAGTAATACAAAACAAGATTTCATCAGATCCAGACGATTAATTTCCAAAGAATAAATCAGAATTATATTTTACGCACCTTCCTAACAACGAGATCCTTGTGATTGCAGGAAGTGTACAACAATAACTGCATCATTGGATCCAAGTAGACTCGACTTTTAGGAGAAAGAAACACCGATGACAGATCATGTGTTGCCACCACATGAAGAAAAGTGTAGAATGTCCGCTGAAGCTCTTGCAATTCACGAATTTCCTAAAAAAATCATAAATTGTTCATAATGTTCACTATTTGTTGCTCTACAACAATCTAAAACCCAAATAAGGGGTTGTTTACTAAGAGCTGGATTATGGAATTTGTTCATGTTCGTGAATGGCAAAACTGAATTGATGTAATCTTCCATAAAAAAACAAATCAAACAGTAAATGGGCCTTTGGAATGGAATGTTATCATGTTTGACCAAGTGTATGGTTGGTAGAAAATGGAATGCAATTTGTCAAATGAATTCGAATCTCATCGTCTGGTTTACAAAGGAATTGGAAGTAAATTATGAAATATGACCAACATGCCCTTTTTTTGAATTTTTTTATTTTTTTCTTAAATTATAAATAGTAATAATTTAAGAAAAATGGTTTTAATGGGAGTAGTTTTGTCATTTCAAGAAAATTGGATGGAATTGTATTCAGTTCACTTCCATCCCCACCATGACCGAATGATGAAACCCATGGTTGGTGGAATGTATGGAATTCAATTCCATTCCGTGGAAAAACCAAACTTCAGAGTTGAATTTGGTCAACAGAATTGAGCATTCCAATTCCATTGGAGTCTGGCAAGCCAAACAGCCCCTAGGGGTAAAATTGTATGTTTTAAATCATTTAAAGTTTCAGACAGTTCATTCAGTACAACAATCGGACAACGTTCTAGCTAATGCATAACATGCTTAATGGAAAGGGAAAAAACAGCCCCTAAGGCAGGATAACGGATCAAATACGACTTAACAAACACAAGTCTCAATCTAAATATATTTAGCTAGTTAATGTACCTCGGTGTTGCTGCCCGGCCCTGATGGAATCGTATCCCTTGGCAGAATACCAAATATCCTACTTGCAATAACAGGGTATACATTCTCTAAAATATCTTGGACAGAAGTATTGAATTTGCATATGAGTTGATTGAGTAATACAATAAACCCCACGAGTTCCTTCGGCTGCATGAAAAATGTTGTTAAAAATACACAACCATCATGAAACATATAAATATAAAGAGCCTTCATACATACATAGAGCATGTTTAAAAATGTGTGTATTTTTAATAGACATTGTCACGCGTGAAAGTATCCAAATGGAGATAAAATGCATTTCCATTAAAATCTACAAACAAAACCGGATATTATATGCTAAAAATGCAGTACATTTCTTTGTGCAAATAAGAAGTTAATGAAAAAAAACATCAACACAAGTAAATAATCAGTACCTCACTTTCAGCAAGCAACTGCTCCAATGCCTTTGGAAGGTAAGGAAATACCGATGATCCTAACGTCTCCACCATCCGATGAATAAATGAAGTAACCTGTACCCAACGGATGTACCCACCCAAGAGGCCAAGAGAAGAGACGGGATTAGACAAAAGGAAACCTTAAAGCACAAGAAAGTTAAATTCTCAAGTCTCAATGATACCTTTGAGCGCAAGGCTTCCACTTTTGGAAAGATCACAAGGATTTGTAGAAGCACATCCAATGTCTGTAACAAAAAAAATGCCAAAAAGGGTCAGCAGATAACAATACCACTTATAAACATGAATCACCATATGATATTAGATCTACGAAACAAAAAGATCCAGATTACGAACCTGCTTGAACATGAGGCCTATGGCAGGGCGGCTG
>LUCG01102193.1:0-10040 GCA_001633085.1 Carthamus tinctorius
TAAAACCTTAAAAACGTAAAGAAAAATCAAATATCGCATTAGGAGAACTACGCAGTAGGCCAATGCGTGCCACGGACTTAACGTGGCGTGAGACACAAGCCTTGAAGCCATGGCGGCTACGTGACGAGTTTTTTAGAACAGTGGTCGCAAACAAGACATGTGTGGATATCACTGTCGATGAACTTGTAATGTTATACATGAAACAACTAAAAACAATCATTAATGTACGATACGCAAATACCTTTGGCCTTACAATCGTGTCCCCTATCGCACATTTCACAGTTACGCGAATGAATCAAAACCCAAAACTCAGAATATACCGGGTCGTCAAATTTGGGAACAGTTTGATTGTGGAGAAACCTTGGAATGACATCTTTCATAGGGTCTACTAGCTCATGACAATCTTCAACAAAAGAACTTGATTTCGGGCATTCGAGAAAAGTGATGTTGAGTTGGTCCAGAAGTTCTGGAAGGACCAAGACCAACGGAGTATTGACAACTTCACATGATCTTTCATGTTTTAGATCTTGGTCAAGCGTTGCGTTATAAACCAACAATCCAACATCGGAAAAATTTCTAATTTCCCGGATTCTGCAGTCTTTGAGATGCACTTGTGGGGATATTTGATGATTGCAGTCTAGCTTGAAAAGGCAGCATGGTGGTGGATGTGTGGAATTGTTAAGATTTTTGCAAGAACTATGGGGGAGATGGATCAATTGGTGAAGTGGAGGTGGGTTGAGAAAGATTAGAGAAAACCAAAAAGAAAACAAGAAACATGTTGAATTATGATGAAGATTAAAGTGTTCAATTTTCATGCTTTCATTCATATTCATATAAACCTGTGTTTTATGATCAGCAGATGATCAAACACGGCAGTTGACTGGAAGTCTTTGAAGCTTCAAATAATTTATTACACTTTGTCAATTTTCTCCCTATTGGTCAATCAAGAATATATTCTAATTCTTCAATATGATCACACTTAAAACGGTTTAGGATTCATCATCAAATAACATTTGTTCTATGGATGACACTAACATGGTATACAAAAAAAAAGCCAAAATCTAGATATTACGTTCAGTCGGGGTATACTGAATCGTGTGGTTGTCACTTACCATTAAATTTTATCTCTTTTGGATTAGCTACTGTTTTGGTCACTTTGATTGTCATTTTATTTTACTTTTGATCTCTTGGACTAACTTCTGCTAACTCGAGGGATATTTTAGTCTTATTATATTTTTTTTGATTTAAAGTAAATGAAGAGAAGACAAAAGACGAAAATACCCCTTGAATTAACAAATGTATTTAACAAGAACTAGTACGAGGGATCAAAAGTAAAACAAAATGGCACTACCTTATCAAAATTGTAATCATATCAAAAGAGGGATGAAATTTAACAGTGTGCGGCAACTACAAGGACCAAAGATGTAATTTACTCAAAGATTAATACAGCTAGTATAAACAAATGAAATAAAGAAATTAAAATACTAATCAGCTAAGGTATTTGTTCATTTTTTTCTCTTCTTAAACTACCACCAATTATCTTTTATTGAATAAGAGGTGGACTTTTTTATTTTATAATAAAAGCTTAAAACCTCTTAGGCTATCCGTAACGTCGGTCTAGGCTCGGCGGGCTGGAGAGGGCGGCGGTACGAAGCAAGTGGCTTGGTAGCGGGCTGGGCTTGCGGCTTCCCCACATCGAAGAAGCCTAAGCTCCATCTCTCTCTCTCTCTCTTATCCTTTCTCTCTATCTCTCTTCTTTTTTTATTTAAAANTTGTGTTGGTATTAAACAGAGGGCTCCAGAGGGCTTATAGTGGGTTGATGGTAAAGCTGATGTGGTGATGATGTGACAAAGTGGGCTTGGAGGCTCAGAGGAGTGCGCTACTGATAGCCTTATCGTTATTTTATTAGACAAGAGATTAACTCACATTTTACAGTCCTCTTATTAACCTAATCGTCCCATCATCTATCTCAATCTCTTAATCTCTTTTATAAATAAAATAATAATACACAACAACTTCATTTTCTTTATTACTCTTAACGTATAAGTAGTCTCAAATCTCTCCTTTTCAACTTATGCTAAAGGAACGGGAAAGACAAATCTTTTCACATTTGTCGTGTTTAGTTTATCCATGTCCAACTTTTGTGTTTTCGAAAGTCAACAAAATAATTTTCAACATAAAGATGGATTCGAAATCACTAATTTTCTACAGAATTTACCTTACAAGATTGAACTACAAAAGAAAAACCACAAAATAAAATACGAAATTGAATACAACAAGGTCAAAGTCAAATTAAAAGACTTGAGCAACTTGAGCACCCTAAGCAGCAAGTGTATTGCTCCAAAATGGACCAAAGAATTATAGCAGCCACAACCTATATACTATTGCTATACCCCATTGCCATTTTTTTGTCAAAACGTTCACATGCCGGAGTCAACTTGATAATTATTAGACAATTAATATTTAAATACGATGTTAGAAATAAACAGACTTATGTTATATTCAAGAAACATAAATCTAGAGATCATGTGTGCAATGTTCGCCTTACAAGAATGATGTGATGTTGCGTGAAAGTCAAGCCGACCAAGGCTGTTTTGACACGAACTTACTTATATGCAAAAAGATAGGCGGATTTTAGACAAATCTTAAAAGTTGGATATAAACCTATTTCAAAGGTTCCTACCAATAAAATGTGGTGCCACTTTTTGAGATAAGACTTTTACGGAATAAGAGGCAAATCATTAATTGTGGCGTTAACCTCTTAATAATAGAAGGGACCCTTTAAATTTATGATGCTACCTATAAAGCTATAACGTTAAGGACAATGGTATTCTTTTCAGTAATTATACTTGTTGGATCAGATTCACGTTCTATAGAATAAGTTGAAATAGATACCAAAAGATGCACAATTAACTACAGACACAATCAAATACAAACCGATATTAAGTACCCTTATAACTTAATGAAGAGTGGACGCACGTTAGAATGTGATGTAACAAATGAATTCCTTCTAAGGTGCTATTCATTGAATGACATAAGATTACAAGTGATGAAAGATTCAAATCTAGTTCTCACACTTTTCACTTTAACCTCAACTTTTCACCGGAACTTAAGGTCTTAACCTATATATAAAATCATGTGAGAAGTTGAGTTAACGGTGAGAACCGTGAGAAGTAGATTTGGATTATTGATCATTTTTAATCTGGTGCCATCCCATGAATTGCGATTTAGAAGAGAATTGATCCGGTGCATCTCGATTCATCTTATCAATAACAACTTCTCACACCTTCCACCAAATATAACACTTCTCGTCAAAACCAAGTCTGTGTGTGTATATATTTCACAGCCACATGAAATGTTACAATGTACGACCTCATCTAAAACCATTCATTTTAGCCTTTCATTAGACTCTCATCGTTTCTCTTAATGTATTTACTTGATTTCATCGAATTTCTACAGCAGATGTCAATGCATATAACGGTTTAGATGATGTATTGTGTGAAAGTGATAATCCATGCACATCTATATGCATTCCATTTAAGTATATCTATAATTAAAAAAAAATTATGTTGTAAGATTATTGCATGAAATCGATAATTGATGAATCGAGTAATCAATCATAATCGACTAAAATAAATGATTTTAGATTGTGAAAGAAGGCGACTATATAAAGAAAGTGGGAGAGAAGTGGAAAGTAAAAGGGAATGTACAAGTTTTAAGGCATAAAGTACAACAAGTATGAGTGATTATTAACAAAAAAGAGGGAAATTCTTACCAGGTTTGCAACTGACTTTGTGGGGTCTATCGGTGCAAAAACAACGAAATTGGAAACTGGACCTATCGAACCCACACCTCCCACCACTCCTCCTACAAACACCGCAATCCGCCGCAAGCCACCGCATCGCGAACCCCCTTTCCACCACCTCCGCATAGTTCGTACCGTCAACCACCACACTCCTCCCTTCTCCCCCACTCAATTCCACCGGCGTCGTCACAATCCCACTGCCGTTGCCGCAAATCTCCCTTGCGCTCCTCAAATTCGTATCGTTCGCAAGCATCACCACCTCCCCAATCCTCTCACATGACCTAATCCGATACCTATCCAAGCTCGCACTCAAGTTATTCAAGCAATTCGAAATGAATAAGAGGTTCGTAACGTTGTCGATGAAAAACCGGTTAGGATCGAGCGTTAAGTTCCGGATACCCGAGGGGCAGGATAGGGTTCGATTCGGCAGAATCGCGGTGGTTTGAAGCCGGAGATATTGTTGCTCGTAATCAATCGCTTCCACTCTGAAGTCGTTTTCTGAGATCCGAAGGATTGCGGAACCATCTCTGCAGTTAAGGTCCAATCCAGGGTAGCCACAGGAGGAGTTTTGTAGATGCTGAATGAAAAATGGATAGCTAATGTTGGGTCCATTATGGCTGCAGCTTTTGGGGACACAAGCTTCATAGGCTGGATCCCAACATAGAGATTGCTTGAGAAATAAGCATAAGGTGAAGAAGAAAAGGGGGTTTATAGTAGGTATGGGTTTTCTGAGGCATTTCATAATATTTTTGTTTTATGAGAGATGATGGGGTTGGGTTGGATTTGGATTTGGATTTGGAGTTGTGTTTGTCTGAAAGTAGATGAGGAGAGGAGGGGGATGAGGATGGGAAGGTTTATGGTGGTGTGTTTTGGTTTGACTTGAGAACAATAATTAATAGCGATTTCATTTGAATGTGACAAACAACATATTGATAGGATTAGTAGTTGAATATTTTAAAACCAAATGTGGGATTGAAATAGTAAAATATCATATCAGGACTTCTTATCTATCTATATTAAACTATTCCATATATAGTTTTAGTTTTAGTTTACACTTCATAATATAATAAGTTTTTTTGTGACGACATCTGGTACATCATGGTTAAACCAACCTGAGGAGCCAAAAAGGTTATGGGGTTTTTTTTAACTAAAAGAGTGGTTTGTTTGATGTAATAACTAGGGCCGTAAACGAACCGAATATTCAGCAAACCGTTCGTGAATTGTTTGGCGGGAAGTTCGTTTATGTTCGTTTATTTATTAAATAAACGAACATGAACAATTTTTGTTGTTCGTTTAGTTAAACGGACGAACATGGACAAGGCTTTCGTTCGTTCATTTACGTTTGTGAACGTTTGTTCATTTACGTTCGTTCATTTATGTTCTTTTACGTTCGTTTATACTCGTTCGTTACGTTTGTTTATGTTAATTCGTTTATATATTATGAGTAATAACATTAATGATTAATATTTAAATATAATCATTTATTTAAGTTTCCCACCTAAAAAGTCACCCTCCTAAAATTTATCTCCCCCTAAAAACTAAAAAGAGTAAAACCATAAATCCGAAATCGTGGATGTTAACTCAACGCATTTGTTTATGTTCGGTTAGGTTTGTTCATTTATGTTTGTTTATTTTCGTTTATGTTTGTTTATGTTCGTTTAGGCTTGTCCATTTATGTTCGTTTAGACTTGTTCGTTTAGCATCTTAACAAACGAACATAAACGAACACGAACACACCTAATTCCTAAACAAACGAACATGAACACAAAAAGTTTTGTTCGTTTACCGTTCGTGTTCGTTCGTTAGTGCGATTAACTTAAACGAACGAACATGAACGAGACTCTGTTCATGTTCGTTTGGTTCGTTTACAGCCCTAGTAATAACTGTTGGAAATGATGTACAAATTATTAACTACTGGTGGTATTAATAATAGTAGGGTTCTTTTGGTTGTCTTTAAGATCTAAATAAACAATTAGAAAGTTAAGTTTTTAATTAAATTATCAAGTTGTAAAAGGATTATGATATCTAGTTATATATTAAAGATAATGAATTAATAATAATTAAAATAATTTTTAATTGGTTTATCAGTTCACTTAGGATTAAGAAACTTAAGTGTCTTGGGACCAAACCAAACTCAATTCATTAATTCTTCATCTCTTCTCTTTGTGACATCCTCCTTCTCTCTCCCTCTTAAAAATCGATAACCCCATCAAAGGGTTTAAGATTTGAGCGTTTTTTATTGTTAGTAGTTGGTAATCTTAGGTGTAAGTCACTAGAGGGATTCATACTATTCGTCCTTGACATCCAAGAGGCAATATCAAGGTTTGATTTTTCACCGAGCTAATTCTTCAACAATCGCTGTTATCAAGTAAGTTTCTTGATCATCCTTTTGTAGTTAAAGTTTATAGAACATAAGTATCTATAAAGGTTATTAACTTGTTGCTACCATAGTTTTTTGATATGCTTCCGTTACTTGAATGTGGTAATGGATTTGATTAAAACCTAACAATAACGTAGTTTATTTAAATCGTTGAACAATGAAAAGATGTATAGATATTGTATAATGATTAATAATTGATGAAAAGATTAGATGTAGATCAAATGCTTGTAAAAAGAATGTTTTTTTGAAACACAATGTTTTACTAAAAGAAGTTGCAAGAAAATAAAACAAGGTGTAGTATTAGGATTAAGAGTTTATATATATTAGACTCGGAAATAAGGGTAAAGTTGTCTTTGAAACAAAACCACAGATAGAGTGAAGGATAATAGTATACTTATACGGAGTAAGCGACAAGATGTGGTGTAATTGACCACGCATCCTAAGAGTTTAAGCCTTTACAAAGTCTACGTGACACTCATTCGAATGCACAAACCAAAACCTGTATTTTAGCAAACAAAACCTCTATAATTATAGTTTTTTTTTTCTTTCATAGAACAATATCATTGCTTGCTTGATCTTTGTTAGCCAAGGCAAAAAGTGGGTATTTGTTTTTCTAATTCCATTATCACTAAAATTATTGAGTAAAAAAATACTAATGAATGTTACAATTTCATTTATTATGTATTTTTATTAAAAAAAAAGATGAACCTTTGACAAACTTTAAATTTTAGTTCGATAGCAGCAATGCTTGGAGATGGATTCTGAAAGCTAGTGGGGAGTTTCTTTAGTTGTTGGGCTGAGAAAGATGATAGACAATAACCTTCTGGTTCAAGCTCAACTCAAGATTTACTGATAAAAGTAGCGTGAGCAAAAGCCAACCTGTTGTTTTGGCGTGCATGATTGGGGAGACTTCCTACGTGCAACAACTTATCTAGTAGGGGAGCGGGTGTCTCTTCGACCCTGTGTCTAGTCTATAATGTTTATGAAGAGTCAGAGAATCATCTTATGTTTAACTGCTCTTTTGTAAAAGAGTTGTGAGGATACGTATTATAGAGAGATTAAAAGAAGATTTCAATACTCCATAAGAACGGCAAATAAATCTTTTCATGAAATTTTACAAGCAATGGTGAAGTTCGTAAAGGATATCATAGTTTTGACAACCTTTGATAAAACCTTTATTACATATTAAAAAATCTTTTGCAATCAATATAGTAGTATATTATTTTTTGTAATCTGGTATGAAAAACTAATGCTAATAATAATTGTTAATATATTTTTTCCTATGATAAGAGCAATATGTTATGTAAGTCTTATACATAGTTGTTTGTAATCGAATTGTTATTCTAAGGCCGTGCGTACCATGGCTTGAGTTCACGGCGGTTTCGTCGGCGGGCTGGCGGGCTCGAGCCCGGGTGTGGTACGTGGTCGGCGATTTTTCGCAACTGGTTGGGCGGCGGCTTCCAGAGCCCGCTCTCTTTCACTCTCTCTTTCTCTCTCTCTTTCTCTCTCCTTATTTATATATAAAATTATTAAAAAATGTAGAGGGCATGAAAAGTAGTGTTACGGGATTTGAAATGATAATAGAAAGCTGATGTGACACTGGAACCATGAAACCACAAAGTTGTATGGTACTCATGTCTAAGGAGGCAACTACACCTATCACCCTATAAAGTTTACGCTAATAGTTTCTTAACAACATATTTGCGATTCATATATGAGAATAAGATTGTTAATCTTAATACAGTTTAAGTAAAAGTTAAACATGTTTCTATCACTTATGTCAAAATAAGACTTTTCCTTTTTATATATTCAACGTATTGATTTCCCTTAGATGGTTTGTTTTGCGACACACATATTTTATGTGATTAAAATACACATCTAATTAGTTATATTTTTATAACAAGATCGAATTTTTATTAGAATAAAAAATTGATAGTTTGATTTTTGAACATTGATGCATATGAAGTATGTCTACCAAGGTTCTAGAAATCGTGAGCTATGACATGAATTCAATGTCAAACCTTAAATATTCAAAGTGATAAAAAAAACCATAATGATTCTTAAGGTATGGTTTAAAAGAGATTAAAGTTGTGTTTGAGAAACTAGCTGATAAGCTAGCTGGTAGTTGATAGCTGATAGGTTAGCTATTGAGTGATAAGCTAACTTATGAATATATTATGTTTGGCAAAAACTAGCTTATAAGTATGTAAAATGACCAAAAAATGTATCTTGGGGTATAATAATTAATATTAATAAAAGTATAATTGGAAAAAACTACAAAAAGCTTCTGAGATGCTACTCCAACTAGCGTTTCAATAAATTAGTTTATCGTCCATCCAAACATGTACTACTAGCTTCTAGCTTATTTTTGACAAACAAAGCTCAATTACAACCCTATGATTGTTAAATACACCTCTACAAGCTAAAATCATCCTCACATACATCACCACCATCACAACCAACCTTTTACATTTCTAATGCATAGAATGACCTGATTTTAACATCCGTGTGGATGCAAATAGCATTCCCCTTTAAAATGACTAGTCTTTATAACAATGTTAAAAACGAAAGGAAATAAAAATTAAAAAACTAGAAATAAATGAAAGTCAAATAATACGTTAGAAACTTGCAATATAATGCCATGGTGAGGGTCATGCCTTATACAACTATTACGACGGTGACATGCAATAAGAAGAAACGTACCACACGTTATGGGGCCTTTGTAAAACCATGATATTTACTTGAAAAATCAATTTCAATTCAAAGCTCTCATCTTTATTTCGGTCAACTTTGTTATCATATTGTTAGAGTCAACCATTTTCTACGTGTATGAGAGGGTAAGTTAGTGCAATTTACCAAAAAATGAAAGAAAATATGTGTTATAAAGAATTAATATCGAGGTAGTAAAACAAATTCTAGAAGTGACAAAGTCGGTTTTGAGTAGAGTTGATTTTTTGTTTCATTTGGTTCATTTTCGTCTTGATTGGTTTTTTTATCGGTCCAAACTTGTTTTTTTCACCCATATAGAGTCAATTGTCAAACAATTCATATAAAGTTTAACAAGACCGTTAGACAATTTTCGAGAGCGTGTAATGTCTTTAATATAAATGCAATAAGTATCATACTTGAACAAAATATTATGAGTGTTATAAATTTATGATTGAAAACATTTGAAAACCTTACACTCTTTTTTCTAGTTTTTGAATTTATGTTTTTCAAAGTAGTAACAAGGAGCGGTAGTGTATAAAATAAGCAAGAGTATCCATAACGAAGGAACATACAAGAACATTCATTCCATCTTTTTCTTTGTTACATGATCACCACATCAATATAATAAAAACTCAACAAAATTCTATACTAAAGGTTCTTATATCAACATCACTTTCCTTTTCTTTTATTTACAGAATATAACTTTATATACACATACATATATATATAGAGAGAGAGAAAGGTTCATGCGAGAAACATAACTTTTTAAGAAAAAACGAGGAGCAATCTAAGCCACTTATCCGATCAACAAATGTGGCTTTGACTGTGGTCCCCCCTTTAATAATCTCTACCCTCCCATGAATCGCGTCAATCCTCCGTGATCANTTTTTTCTTAAACTGACATGCTTCTCGTATGAACCTCCCTCTATATATAATATATATATATATATATATAGAAAGGTTCAAATGAGAAGTGATAGAGAAAATGAGAAGTGGAGAAGTGATCTCCACCACTCATCCGGTCAATAAAGGAGACTTTGACCGGTTACGGTGGACGCGATCACTGAGGATTGATGCGATTCATGGGAGGTTCGAGATTATTAAAGGAGGGGACTCGGTCAAAGCCGTATTTATTAACCGGATGAG
>LUCG01102311.1:0-10743 GCA_001633085.1 Carthamus tinctorius
CAATCTTGGTTGTAGATAGCTAGTAGTTGGAATTTATTATTTGGTGGACTCGGCATCCGTCATTGGTTCTTTCATCTGACAACAAGTGAATGCTGAGCTTAAGTTCTTCATGACTGTTGTAAAGTGTGTCATGACTGTCTTGGAGAGACAACAATTTATTTGAAAGATTGGATTCTCTAATCCTAGACTCAAGTACCTCTTGGTTGTAACACATGGTCATATCCTCGAGAGAGCTTTTGTAATCTGCGCTCTCGATTCTAAATTTCATGACAAGAACTCTTTCCGATTGGTGATAATTCTCGAGATCACAAATTTTAGATTCAAGAGACCTGACATTGTTAGATAAATCTGGATAAGAAGGTACCTGAGAGATATCATCATCAGATTGTTCTGAAGGGTCCGCAGTGCTTAGCCCTTCAAAATCTGTCATTAGGTAGTGTCCTCTCACAGTCTGCTCCTCCTCAGTCGAGCTCTCATCCTCGTAGATCCAGTTCTCGTCCTTAGCCATCAGCACCTTGCCCTTCTCTTTTTTCCTCATTAGGGCAGCCTTCTTCTCAAAGTATTCAACATCTTTGATTTTCTTTGGACAGTCCTTGGTGTAATGTCTGGGGTTTCCGCACCTAAAGCACGTAGGACCATGCCCATCCTTGTTTGCAGATTCGGTTGTCGGCTTTTCAGGAGCCGGGATTTTGTTGTTGTTATTGCCAGACTGTTGGTTCTGCAACTACTGTCCATTTCCTTGGTTGTTAAACCCATTACCTTGCTGATTACCATTTCCTTGTTGATTACCACTTCCTTGCTGATTACCACCCTGATAGTGGTGTTGTTGACCACTTTGCATCTGCATCTGCATGTTGTTGCCTTGGTGGTTTAAGTGGTATTGGTTGTTGCCCTGATGATCATATCCCGATCCACTGTTGGATCCATGACCTCGTTGCTGATTGTTGTACCGATCCATATCCTCTCTGATCATAACCTTGATGATTATGCCCTTGCCAGTTGTTGTTGTTGAAGTTCCCGGAATGATCAAACCTTGAACTGTCTCTACTTCGATGGTTGTCAAACCTTCCCTGATTGTTTGAAGGGTACCTTTCTCCTTGTTGGTATCCACCTCCAAATTTGTTTCCTCCTTGGTATCTAGTAGGACGGGATTTGTTGAAGTTCCGATTGGCATTCAACCTTTGCATGTTGTAAGTGAGTAAAGCCAGAGACTCATCATCTTGTACAGATCATCTTATGACATGTTGTTGTCATTAAAGATCACCGGATCTTTATGTGAGTAGCCTTCGTGGTGAGATGGAGCTGATCTGTAGTTTAATCCTCCAAGGGGTACCGTGGCGAGTGCCAGAGGATCAACTTTCTTCTTCTTATGTCCGGTGACGATTTCTTCATGCTGAACCATCATGCTATAGAGATCGTAAAGTCCAATTTGGCCAAGATCTTAACTGAGTTGGATATTGACGGCAACACTTTGCCATTCAGAAGCAAGATTCTTCAGGAACTTCACGTTGATCTTATAGCAATTCTTTTCCATCTTCAGGCGTCTTAGATCATTCACATAGATGTTCAGTCAGTTGTAGGATTATGTCAATGATTTGTTCTCCCTTGCTCGGAAACCCTCATACGCATTTATCGTGTTTTCCTTCTGGCTTTCCATGGCTTTCTCACCACCTTGCATCTGCTGTTCAATTTCAAGCCAAACAGTCGGGCATTAGTGAGACTATCAACCCTTGCATACATGTCGTTCGGCAATGCCATGATGAGTAAGGCTAGAGGTCGCTTGTCGATGGCGGCTCGTTCCTTTTGTTCTGGTGTTTACATGTGGTAGGGTTTTTTGGCCTCATAAGCTGGGAGAAAAGTTGTGATGTATGTTTCAGCTACTTCTGCTACAGTCACTGTGGCAACGCTGGGACCTTCTCGGATTGATTTCATCAGGTTCTCATCAATTAGGTCCAAGAAGTTGATCATTCGGCGTTTCCATTGCTGGTATTTGCCCATGACAAGAACTGGAGGTCTCATCTCCGAACGTATGCCGATAATCTCTCGTGACATCTTTTCTCACTGGATCGCTAACTTCGAGTAAATTTCTCAGTTGGTTTTGAAAAAGCACTTTAAAAATGAGAATTTTTTAAAAAACACCCCAAACACAGTAGCCAAAAAGTGATTTTTGGAAAAACAAGGCTAAGTGTCAAAGTCCGACCTGGATATTGCAAAATCTGACTCGGACAACAAGGGGTATAAAATCTGAAACGGACAATGGAAAAGTCCGACTCGGATAACGGGGTTCAAAATCCGACACGGACAATGGCAAACTCCGACTCGGAGAATGACAAATGAACGGGAATCCGACACAGATATAGTCCGAATCGGACAATCTTAAAATCCGACTCGGAGAAGAGTCATCCGACTCGGAGAAGAGTTATCCGACTCGGTGAAGTATAATCCGACTCGAGAATCAGTATCGGACAAGAGGCAAAGTCCGACTCGGATTCTTGTGAAATCCGACTCGGATTTTTGAGTGGGTGGGAAATCCAACTCGGATAACTTGTCCGACTCGGATTTATGGAAAATGCTCAGGGAGGAGATCCCGAGTTGAGAAGATCCGACACTAAAAATACTCTCAAAAACCTCTAAAAAATCAGATAAAACTTTTCAAAAATCTCTTAAAAGCAGTGATAAGTGTAGGAAATAAGCTACAAAACATAAGAAAACACTTTGTAAACCACTTATCACTTCTCAACTCATTTTCACAAAGATTTTCAAAACTTTTCAAGAACACAATATTTTTTCAAATTAAAAAAATAAGAATACTGATAGATCTACCAAAGCTCAAGCTCTGATACCAATTGTGAGTCCATTTCTAGTAAGAGACATGAACAAAAACACAATGATAAGCTTGTGAAGAGAGATTTGGCGAAGAAGATGATAAATTAAACAATACAGACAAAGAGTAAAATACTGGTAACGAAGGAAGGCGACTGTATTGATTAGACATAGAATATTCTTCTCACACAACCCTAGAAATTAAGGAATGTATCATTCCTTTTATAGGGCCAAAAAAGGAAAATACACTTTACCCCCCTTGGGGTTTCAACAGAGTACCAAAAACTTCAATAAACTATTACAATGACATAAGTAAAATAAGCAAATGATAATGTAAGCCCTGTGACTTCTTGACAACTCCCAGTCAGTGTCTAACAAACTATTCAACTAAAAGGTAGGTAGTTTCCTTGTCCCCAGTGGTAAGAACGATATACTTGGACGGTGCTAATTTAGTTAGGTGATTTAAAGGGTAAAACTTGGTAGGCATATATATATATATATATATATNATACTTCTGAACTGACTCCTGCTTGCATATTTACATATAACATGGTTTAAATCCACAGAGATACCAAATGTGACATCATTTTTTATGAAAGTCAGGAAAACTTTCCAACCTGGTGGGGGATTGTTGGAAAAATTGAGATGTGAGGTTGAAGAGTTTTCATCCCACATTGGTATAAGCTTCAAAGAGAGATGAGTTTATAAGCCTCTATATTTTAGTGGGTTTTGAACTAGTAATTAGGCTTATGGTGGGGGCTCAAAGAAAGGAGCCCTCGCCCCGAGCCTGTGCTTGTGCTATCTTTTTGGAGAAATTTCGTTAAAGAGATACTTAATTTCCATAACCTTCTGATAATTACTGATTTTGAAAACATTATCCATGTTTTTTAATTTATTTATTTATTTAACTCTTAAATAAATATCAGATAAAAAGTTTGTTGGAGACTCATCCCTAATCTTAGGGAAGAAGTCATGGATCCCTAATCTTGGGGAAGAAGTCAGGATAATCTTTGGGAAGAAGTCAGGAAACCAGTATAAATAGAGGGCTCCACATCTAGTTTTAACACATTAAAAAATAAGCGTTCTCTCTCTCTCTCTCAAAATCTCTCTCTGTTTTCTACCATTTTATGCCTATGTCTTGCGTTATAAGATATCGATATCGCTGTTATCGTTATCCCATTGCTGCATCAAATCCTGGGGTGGTTCGACTTGAAGACTCACAGCATCCAGAGAGTGTCGGAAAACCTTTAAGGACAGGAAGTTGGTTCTGTGCAGTTTACATTCTTTCATATTCGTTGGCAAACAGGTTGGTTTTAATTTTCCGCACTGTTATTTTAATTTCCGTTCACTAGAGTGAACAGTCTGATTTCTACCCCTTCTTGCAACGATTACATTGCGAAGGATTAATCGTTTTTAGGACTTGGGTTTCTTTGGTTCAAATATGTTTAATATAAAGATTTAATCTTTAATCAAAATTGTTTTGTAATCTGGTTTGCTATAAAAACAAGTTTATAAAAGCTTGACTTACCTTAGTTAATTTAAATATTGTTTCCGGTTAGACATTTTCTAATAGAATTTATCTCAAATTTCAACATATTAAAATACCTATGCTAATATCTCAGTGTTTATTAACAGCTTATCAATATATAATTACCCTAATAATTAAATGAAATGGACAATATATCCAACTTCATTACGCAATTTCGATCATATGAATATTTTCAAGGGAACGGTATCACACCTGTCTAAAATAAAGTAACAACATATACAAACATCTTAAATAATTGGGACGCTTTAGTGAAGAAAACAAAAATTAACGGAGTTTGAGGCTACACTTGGACCAAAACGCTAATCCATTTATTGCATGTACTTAAAGGAAGTGAAGGTTCAAAAAACAAAAGAAAATTATGGGTTTATTATCCATTTTAGCTTATACTTCAACAGTTGTTGTGCATAGATTGAATGATGAATAACAATGCTTAGGTTAAAACTGATGATAAGACACATGAAGAACAAGAAAACAATAACCAAAAATGAACATCAGGTATCACACATTTAAGTGCGTGAAACGTCGTCAAATTGAAGGGGGAGCTTCTGCTCTGGATTGAAAATTGCCCAGAAGCCACCACCAAAAGCAACTGAACTATACATGTTTCAGACGCAAGTAGGTGGTATCTTTTGAATCCCTTGTCTTTGTAGTTCCACCATTACACTATCAAGTGCCGGTGGTTTTAGTCCAAGTGGAAGAGGCTGCCATGGTTTTGATAATATATCCCCGATTGCTGCATCTATGCTCTCTTTGGACTGTCCACATAAAATTCAAACAAAGATTAGCATTTTGCTTTTCGCTAGAATTTTGGATAAGATATATATATATATATATATAAAGAGAGAGGGAGAGATGAAGAGAGAGAGTGTGTGTGTACTATATTTCAAAATGCAATTTTTTAGGCGAATTCTATTCACACCCCCTTATAGGGGGTGTGGATAGGTGGTGTGAGTGTACTGGTGGAACCCAATAGATTTATGTAAGTAAGGGGGTGGGGATATCAACCCCTTTTTTTATTACACCAAATTATGGTCCTAGTTATTTTATTCTTCTTTTGACCCAAATAATGTTCTTAGTTAAATAGTTAAGGGTCGTGAAGTCATGTCAACTTTTTCTATGACGGTCATTTTTTGTCGGTTTTTTGTTTATTTTTCAACCTCTCTTGATTAATTTTGTGCATGTATGTTGATATTTTTTTTAAACGGCCGATAAACTCACACACATGTTCCCACGGTATCTAGGATCCATTCGGGCACCCGACTAATCCGCGTCGATTTCAAACCGACCCGAAGGCCGGCCCGGAACCTGGGTTACTCCACTTGCTGCCGCGGAGCTTCGAACCTGTGTAGTCAGGTTTCACAGACCCCCCAGGATGTTACCTCTACCACTAGAGTAGACAAGCTTTGTTGCATGTATGCTTATATATGCATATATTTATTGCATTATAACCATGCACAGCTACAATTATATTTAGTTATATATTTAGTGTTTGTAAGTGTCACTATAAGATATTTTGTACAAGTCATATAGGAACTCACAGGATGAAGGTCCATCAGTGGTTGGGGGCAAGATTGTCCGATGGGAGGAGTGGGCACACCTACGCCGGAATCTATTTTGTACATGGCATGGGGTGGTGGGATTCCTGGGACCGGTACATGCGGGGTTGGAAATCTCTGAAAAATTATAACATAAAAGGCAAATTAAAAACAAATCGTAATTTATATAATAAAGCATATTGAGAGTATGCACTAACATACCGTTTGTGGTAGAACTTGTGAGAAGTATGGTGCCTGCACAAAGAAAAATCTTTTAAAAGATGGGCGGAAAAATAAACATATTTATATACACATAGAAAGCTTGAAAGATAGACTAATAAGGGAAGGGAAGGGAAGGAGACTCACGCGTTGGTGGTGAGGGTGCCAAGTCTGTGTGGGAGATGGTGAAGGTGGCCAAACATGCGGCGGTGGCGTAGATGGCAATGGGGTAATATGTTTTGGCCATACAGGCATTGGAGGTCGTTCCATGGACGGGTGACCCCAAACATGTAAGGGTCTATAATGAGGCAAAGGTGTCATTGGTGGGAATCCCATGGTTGGTGGTGCAACCCAAGGTCCCATATCCCTCCTGTTGCCTCCCCCACCGCCTCCTCCTCCTCCTATTGCGGTGTTGCCACCATATATTTGTCGTCTCTGACTCCAACTTGCCGCCTCGGCTTCTCTTGCCAACAGATGCTTTCGGTGTGACCTATATTTCTGCAACAAATTACACATATCTCATGAATGATAATGAAATGTGATCTTCTTATTTTAGTTTCACGTGTAAAGTGTATTAATTAGAATATTATACACCACAATAAAGTTGGTTTCTTCGAACATAGATAACTATCATTAAAAAAATACTTAATTCGGTTTTTAAGTTTATAATACAACAACATACAAATGTGCAACAACATTAATTTATTAGGAGAAAGTTAGGCATATAGTTGTGGGGAAAAAACCCAAAAAACCTATTGAATTCCATTGTAAACCCAAGAAAAGTTATGTTCCTATATTAGCCTTATCTTTATAGGCATTTTTTTTGAAAGAGTATCATCAAAACATCCTAAATTTATTTTTTTTTGTTTAAAATTATATCACATGTTTTTAGATTAAATAGAAGAGTTATAATGGTTTTGATGATGAAATGGGTTAAAGAAATGTTCTATGGATTTGGTAAAGCCAAAAGAAAACAAACAAAACATTGAATGCCACATCTCTGTGGTTGTTTGTTTGTGATCAATAAAGTTGTCTTTTTTAGGGTACATATACTTTCTATCAAAACCGTATGTGTCTGCAAATTCTAATTTTTGTGAAAGTTTCCATGATGATAAAGGCATGCATGTGAAGAATTTTAACCCTATTCGGTTTTCGAAATAACTTGATATTTGACATTTTTAATCTAACTAATTTTAAATATTTACCTACTGGCGTTTTCTAATATTATTTGATAAAACATTAAAATTGCAGTCTTGCAAATGATTAGTACCACCTATCAGTGAAATGAAATGATGATAACTTAGATTTTTATTTAATTTGAATTTATTCATTTAACTTAACATTCTCTCTTTGGTGAAGTGTGTGTTCATGTGATTGATGGACATAAATGTCAAATAAAATTTAGCACAACTGATTCTTACCCCTTACGCTCCAATCATTTTTGTCCAACGCTTTTATTTATTTGGTGAAACAAGAAATGACATGACTACTTGCCCCTATAAACATAATGTCGGCTTTATTGTTCAACGCTCGTAAAGAGAAAATGGGCAAGAAATGTTAATTTTTGTCCGAATACAATGGGTAAAAAGATGTTGAAAATTAGTGAAAGACCAAAAGGTATATGATTAATTTGATAGTAGCTATATCTTTTTAATTGGTTGATCAAAGGTAAACAAATTTAGCTGAAATTTGTATAGAATGAGATGCAAATGCCCGATGGGAACTCAAAATCAAAGGGTACATTATTTTTGGCAACTAAAGGAAGCATACATGATTTATAGACAAAAGGATTGTGTCCTAATCCTCTTCTTAATATCCTGGATTAATAATAAATTTGAATTAATTGGTTAATGATTAGGGAAAAAGAAGTTATCTAATATTTACGATACATATGATATTGATAAATACTTTGTTTTAAATATTAATTTAGTTGAAAAAATGAGATACAATAATATTTATATAACTTCCAACATTCAATATACAATACTTAATTTAAATATAACAATAACTTTATTTTATCAAACTAAATAACTTTGGTTTCCTAGACCAGAAAATAAGAAATATATTAACACGTATTCGATTTGTAAAAGTTTTTGAAAGATATATATAACAATTATATATATATATATATATAGCAAAATGAGTAAGTGAGGATCAACAAAATCGTACCACGTGGCAATCTGAATCTATGTCAAACTTTATTCAGTATGCATGCGCACATAGCTTTATTCAGATTGAATAAAGCTTTTTCAGTATAAATAAAGCATGAATATTGAGACTGAAAATTACCACGTGGCATGATACTAGTAGTCTTCACGTTCACAATAAAAAATGAGTTTACATTTGCACAAGTAACCCTATAGCAAATTATATATATANGAATTCTTGAAGGGACAGCCTTATCCACCCCCAGCTGTTCCACTGCTTGCACAAATCTCCGATGTAGCTCCGGCGTCCAGTCCACCTAAAATTAAATCCCATCCATATATATGTTAAAGTCTGATTCATTATTAATTCACATGAATTTGTAAAACAAAAAAAAAAATTATAAGAAAATAGAATACACACTTACATCTAAATTTTGGTTAATTAAAGGCATGTCCAATACCCGACCAATAGATGGGTATAATACTACTGACTTTTAAAACAATTAAGATTATTGCTTTTTGCAGCCATATTCAGTTTCCTCATTGAGATCTAAATTTAAGCATCAACAATATAATGAATGCAGATATATATTTCCTTCACATGATACCCATGAACTAATAGTAGAGGTTTTCATTCACTTTGGTGGGTTGGAATACAATCATCTATGCATAAAATAAGGCTACTATATATATTCTGCATTACTTGTGCTAATTTCAAGATTTCTTGTGTACATATAGAAACCCTAATTAATTGTACCAATAATAGCATTTGTTATTAGGGTATCCTTAGGTTTTAACTATAACCAAATTTACCCTTATTTAAAGATTAATTAATATTGGGTTGCTTAAGAAAGCAAAACCTAATCAAATTAATACTAGTTAATTATGAATATATGTTATATACTAATTAAACGCTATTAATTGTTTACCTTCACTTTCCTCTTCCCATGTGAAGAATTCTTGGATTTATCCGAAGAAGATTTTCGTCCTCTATCGGATTCTTTCAGAGCTGGATTTGTGGCCACACCTTCATCTTTTCTTGATACCAAATCTTCAAGTTTGTGATGAGAAGTCACACTGTTGTTATTCAGTTCAGATGAATCAGCCTCTCCACCACTAAGCGAGAATTCTCCGGCCAGGACCAAATCCGGCAACATATCCCGATCATCATCCATCCCCACAAATAGATCATCGAAATCGATACTCTCCAACAAATTATCATCTGAGAAATCCGGGAAATCATCCGAAAATCCCACCATCTGATCACCTCCATCTCTACTGGTATTGTTCTCTAGTGGTGACACAACAGCTAACATTACAACACTCTTTAATTTAAGTCACAAGACTGTGAATGAAATAATATAATATAAAAACAAACACACACACAAAGAGCACAGGCTGCAACTAAGTGTTGTATGTATGAATGATTATTTTTTGCATGAATTATAAGAAAGGAGATATAAGTTTGAATTTGTAACAGATGAGACAATGGTTGATAAATAATTGAAGTGCAAAGAAATTGCAGTGTGACTGTGAGGGAATGGTGAGGTTGGATATCAACCACAACAAATTGGAGTTGAGTCATTGTATAGGGGTCTGGTTTCTTTGTACTTATGCATGTGTTTTTGGATTTTGTGACCTTATAATATCATATCTCTCTCTCTCTCTCTCTCTCTCTACACAGACAGACATATATAGTAGTATAATATAAATGCAGAAAATGTGTGGTCTTGTGGATGAGGATTTTTGGAGAGGTAGCTTTAATTATGACTTATATATGCATAAAGGTGCACTTGTGAGTTACTTTAATATTTTCTGAATTGAGACACTGACTTATTTAGAGAGAGAGTATGTGTATGTGATTTATTCAAAGAATGGAATTATCTTGCAATTTTATTTTTAATTTATTCATTAAAAACTTAAGATTTATATGTTGTATTTGAAAACGTTTTTTTTTTTAATAAATCTTATAAATTAATTGAATAAAAATAATGAATATGATGATAAGTAAAAAAAAGGACTGAAAATGAGATGGATGTATATATCTATATGAATGGACAACAGGGTTCACAATTAATTGCGATGTATATGTATTTATCTATTTTTTTATTTTTTATTTTTTTTGGGAGTAGAACATGAAAATGATGTTATTAAGACCCATTTCACCAGAAACTCCACCCACTACTTCCTTGTACTTCAACTTCTCGATGAGAGGTGTAAATGCTTATAAAAAATTATATGAAATCAGCATTTTATGTATCTATTTAGAGTAAACTACACTTTTGGTCCTGAGGTTTGACAAAAATAACGGATTTGATCCCTAGAATTTAAAAAATACAAATTTGCCACCGTAGTATGTGATTTCGTACGATTTTCGTCCTTGGGTTTAACGATCGTTAAAAATGCCAATTAAGTCACGGGTACTTATGTCTTTTTACAATTTTTTTTTTTTTTTTGCTTTTAGAAACTA
>LUCG01102370.1:0-11705 GCA_001633085.1 Carthamus tinctorius
TGCACTCAATATTAGATAGTAAGAAATCAATAATTCATGAAGGAAACAATGATAGTTTCGAAAACTTAAATATAAATATAATTTAGACTGTCTCATAAGGTTGGGAATTTTTTTCCAAAAAATGAGTTTTGTTTATTAATAACATGAAATCTACTATATCTGTGTAGATATATAAAAAAATTTATGGATGGAATAATCAAAAGAGTCATATGGATGGATGATTGTGAATAATATATCAAAGTTTGTAGGCAANATACTATAAAATAAACGATCAATTAACATTCTACATGTTGTATTTTTCATTATAATTAAATATGTATGTTTGGGCTCTTAATATAATACAAAATAGTTTAGTTAGATACCAATAAAATTTATATATTTTATATACTAAATTTTTTACTACTACAATATAAAATATACTAGGAAATTTTGGGGCCCCTAATATTTTTGGGCCCTGGGCATACGCCCGGCCCGCCCTCCCCCAGGGACGGCACTGCCGATACCATCAGCACAAAAAAACGAGAGAAAACGGGATATTCTTCAATCGGACATAACTCTCTCATACAAACTCCGATGAGCCGATTCAAATTGCTATGGTCTCGATTTTCCGAGCTCTACAAGACTACAATAATGAATTTCAAGTATTTGATGATTCCATAACAACCCCAAACAAAATCCAAGAGTCTTTAACACTCAATCAATCTTTAAACTACTAAAACTCTCCAATCCCTTCTAACCATCAATCAAACAATCAAAGAGGGTTAGAATACATACTTTTGATGCCACCAACAACACCATGGCGATTGCTCACCAAAACCTCTTCCAGTTGCTCCGAAATTGCCAAACCCTAGCTTTTTCCCTTCTCTAAAATCGATCAGGCAACAATGAAGAGAATTGAGATTTCTAACCCCTTTATATACATGCTAATCTAACCCTTGCACTTTTAACTTGACCAAAACAAATCCCAAGTCTTGTAAATTACATAATCACCCCAACATTAACTTGGCTTTAATGAAATCAGTTGAATACTAAACTTCGGGAAATGGGGCGTTACATAACAAAACTTTGAATGTGATATTATACTAACATCATCTATAATATCACATGTGATTATGTGTAGGTCATTTGCCCACACACCCTTGCTTCGACCGTGTTCCATAATCATATCCGATTTCATGTAAAATTAAAACTACATGTTATTTGACAGTTCTCGTGTTTTTATATCTGAGCATATTCTCATTTGATTCTCCTACAAATTATCTAACTCAATCATCATAAGAAATGAGGGATCGTTGTTGGTGCAAATAGTGATTTCCATTTTACCCAAAATGACATTCGACACATCTACGTTCTGATAATTGATAAACTAGTATATTCATGTCGGTCTAGATACATAATTTCATAATTTATATAAATTATTTCATATTTATTGAGTTGTCGTCTAATGTTTTTAGATTTCTACAGACGTTATCACACAGAAAAACAAGTTATTACGCTTATAATTCGAAGCTCCAAGATCATCCTTGTAAATTTATCAAATCACGATTAGTTTATGAGCTTCAGGTCGAACATTACTACAAATATTTATCTAGTGATCTTATATATTCTTTCTTTAAAGTAATTTTTGTAAAGAAATATGCAAAAATTAGATTTTGATTAAATAAGGAAATTAAGGTAACTAAAGTTTTTTATTATTTGTTTGTTGGTTAATTCATTGTTTTTTGTATGTTAGGTGATTTAGAGTGTTTTACTCAAAAATATTTCAAAACCATAATAAATAATAAATTTAAATTTAAAAATTGAAAAAACGATACAAATAAGATGCAAAAACGTGCTTGGGAGGAAAGGAAAGACCATGCAAACCAATTATATCAAGAGAAACTTAAGATAAAAGTGTAGTATTAAAGAATAAATGATTGCACCCAACAATATAATACGTCTAAAATATTTTAAACTATGATAGAGGATTAAACGTGAACTAGGTTGGTAGGTCCAACTAAGAGAACATAAGAATGGTTGCATCACATGTGACTTACACTGAAATCACATGCGATTACTAAACATGGTCAATACATTGGTGCATGGGCAACTTGGCCTGCCCGCAACTTAGGTCGCGTATAATCACGTTTGGTTTGTATATGAATTTGGTATAAAATCACATGTGATCCGCTTATTCTCTTGTTTTCTTATTTAAACATTGTTTTAGCTTTAACTCGGGAACACATCTATTTGTGAATATTCATCATGAATATTTAAGGAACTTAGAAACACTCCTATTTTGTGAATTCAAGATGAATATTATATTACATGATGATTTAATATGAATATTGATCAATTATTCATCATGAATTTATATCTATACTACTTTATAATGTAAATTTATTAAAACTTTAAAGTCTTCAAATAGCACAAGCTTTTTATGCATAATGTCTTAAAGTTTTAAAAGAGTACAACACTTTAAAACATAAATTTTAAGGTCTCAAATACAACCAAAGAAGCACACGGTACAAGTTAGTCAACTTTTAGCCTTTGCCTTGTTAGAATGAATATTAAGATGTAGCTCAGATCCCTTAATTTTGTGGATGAGTGGTGATTTGCTTTCTTTCTCATGATTTCGATTTGAATTATGTTAAACCTAGTGATGTTTCTCCATAAGAAGAAGCTTCCTTCCTTTGTAGCACTTCTATTGTCTATTGTGCTACAAGGTTCATAGATCGGGAAGTTTTTTAGTTTATCTTGCAATTTATTTGTCATTCAACCCTTGTCCTTAACGGTGCGTTTGGTATGTAGACAGGACAAGATAGAACAGGACAAGACAGAACAGAACAGTTGTTCAGCGTTTGGTAAGAAATGACAGGGCAGGACTGGACATGACAGAACATGACTGATTAAATGAACATTTTTACCCCTAATGAGATTTTTAGTGTTTTTTTTTACCTCAGTCAATCTAAATGAAAATTAACAAAAACAAAAAACAAAAAACTACAATCTGTATATCAACAAAACTATAATCAAGTATATATAATCAAAAATCATAGCTTGCAAGATAAACAGTAGCATTATGTTAGGAAGTGAGTAATCGGAGATGATATCGTGACCGGATAATCTTAAGAATCGTGTTGGAAAAATACTTTCCGAATACAAAAACTCGACCCTATTAGCCTTGGGTTCACAAATTTTGTATTGAGATAATTCTTGAGTATTTTTTCTATCTTCAAAGGCTGTGAAAATAGATATATATATCTACCTAGATTCTCCTTTTTACATATTTATATGAGAGATCGATGGTTATTGGCAGTTAAACGGTTATAGGTGGTTGAATGGTAATAACCGTTCAAAGGATAAGATCAAAAAGGTAGTTATAATCGAATTTAAGTTATAGAAAAACTGCACTTTTAGCGCCAGTTGAAAATCCTTACAGCGATAAGGTAAACGAAAGTTGATAGATTTTTCAGCAACAAGCCAACAACCATTACCTATCAGCGACAGCTTTCAACTACCTGCCATCAGCGACAGCCTTCAACTACCTGCCATCAGCGACAGCCATCAGGAACCTGCCATCAACGACAACTTTGTTTATAGCCGAAAATTAGACTTAGTGAAATTTCAAAGTCTTTTAAACTTAAATCCGTAAATCCGCTACAAGATGATAGAGGCAACATTTCTAAGTATGCACTCCACAAACTTACGTATGTTTGCCTTATCACCTTCATCGATATCAAGTGAATCACAATTACACCAAAATATTTGATGACACTGAAATCACCAACACAATATACATTATCAGTTGTATTTTCGATTGCGTTTCGAGTATGAAATGTAGTTCCCGAAAATCAAAATCAGGTGTGAAGCATTTCGGACCATGTCGGATTCGGATTTAATTGGGTTCAGGTTCGGATTTTAACAACGTATGTTTTTCTTTTATTTTCCCATCAAATTAGTAGAAAATAGAAATAGTGTGCAACAAAAATTTAAAGATGAACATATATTTTAAGTAACAAAATTTAAATAAAAAAATATCAAATGAAAATTTTACTCCTATATTAGATATAACACTATAAATTTAATCTTAACATTTCGTTTTACATGTTTAATCATTAAAGTTAAAATTAATTCAAACTCTAAAAATCCAAGTTTCAAACGTTAAAAATTAAATTAAAAGCTTAACTAATAAAAATAAAATTCAAACCTCAAAGAACTACATAAAATTCGAGTTTGAACATGGTATTATCTTACATAGCTCTACAGAACAAATTACTACACTCTAGCTCTAGATTAGAGCTGTTCATGGGCGGTACGTCCCGCTAGACTCAGTCTACTCGGCCCATTAGAAAATCGTACTCGCTTGGACAATCATTCTCGAAAAAATGGGTGGGCTCAGGCTAGATCACTAAAATTAATGGACGAGCTTGGGCAATGAAAAAAAGATCTCGGACAAGCCCGCCCGACCCGTTGTGTTGCTATAGTTGATTTAATTTTGTATACAATTAATAATTTAATGTTTTTTTTAAATTTCTGCTTTGTTCATATATTATGAAGCTATTTTTCCTTACTTCATGTACATTGATATCTTTTATATCTTATTTTTATGATTGAAAGCACTTACGTAATTTAAATGATTTATATAACTTATGATTTTATATTAGTTTTTTTTTTCAAATGTAAAAAAAATAAGTTCACTAACCCGTGGACAAGTCCGACCCATTTATAAGACGGGTATTGGCAAATCCGTAAGCCCGTAAAAATGGGCTTGGGTTTTTCTATATCAGGCTTGTTGGATAAAAAAATTATGTTAGATCCGATTCAAGCCCACAAATGATCACCTTTACTCCAAGGTAACCCTGAATGAATCTCGACTGATTAACATATAGTTAAAATAACAAATTCGTGTGAAACAAAGACTCATGTTACATTGTTACTTATCAGGAATCAAATTATATATCCATATTTTCATTTTATTTCATCAAATCAACAAACATTGTTGTAGAAAAGTATCATTGCTTGTAATGAGTATCATGTTTGCACTTTGTACTACAAAATCAACATATGAAACCCAACTGTTTTTATGAGATTTAAAGTATATTGCAATTTTACTCTAAGGCTAGGTTTTAGTTAGCATTTTTGTCAAAAATTTTTTCTTAACTTTCATTCTTCGCAAACCTAGATATTCAAATATTTAGCACGCCTTTTTATAGGTCTTTGTTTCAAACTTTTTAATAGAAACTAATGATATAAATGTATAACACATTATTTGCTTTTCAATTCTTTATTTATGGCATGTGTAGTATATTTCGTTGTAATTACCAATATATAAACATATATGACACGAACATTTCCTATATAAACTGTACTAGCGTGTGGAATTAAATTTTAGACTGACATGACTCATTGTTATTGAGTCATTCAACCAAACCATGCAAGACTTATAAGAAATCATATCGTCAAATCAAAGCGAATTAAAGTTTTATTGTTTATCAATGTAATGTAATCTATTGTGTCATAGAGTATAGGTAATAAATACGTAAGCAAATTAATTAGATATAGATTTGCAATGTGACAATCCTTTATATCACTTGTTATTAGGTCTAAGTTAAAATATAAAAACACATTAGGTTCATTTTAATTCATCTATGTATACAAAATATTGCCATTGACCAATTTTTGACCACCCATGATATATAGTCTTGCAAAGGTGTTGCAAACCCATTTGGAGATGCTATCTTTCATAAATTTAAAGGTAAAGTGAGATGCCAAAACACATTCTTTTTGCCTTTTCTTTATATATATATATTAACAGTAAATGCAAATATTTGAAAAAGAAATAACACCAAAGTGTGATATGCATCCGATCTCATGTAACAAATATAAAAGTTTAAAAAAATATTTCTTGAAATAAGCAAGATTCTGTATAACAAACACGTCAAGTTAAAGAGATAGTCATTGGGTGAAAACTGCTTTTCTTTTTCGAGATGCAAGCAATTCAGTCGAGTTAATGCAAAAAGCGAAATCAAAACAAACGAGTGATCTGCAAGATGTACAATCAAACAGAACACCAATATGAAAGACTGAAGCTCTAGAACAAACAAACGACAAGATCAAAACACCTAAACCAACATTGAAGCCACAACATCTAAACAACTGAAACGCAAGAAGAAATCCATGTGTGCGAGGTCCCAAGTTTAAACCATGGATATCGCACCTCTGCCAACGGCATGGACGGACCTACATAGGTGCCCACGATGGCACGTGCCCCCGCATCGTTCCTCCGTGGCAGTGTAAAGGTCGTGAAAGTGCCACCGTATTAATTTGCTGTGTGCCACCATATGTATTTTGCAACTGCAAAAAGCTACAAGCTTTCCTTGGTTGAGTTGGTTAGTTCCTTGTTTTTCAAATGGGAGGTCATGGGTTCAAATATTGTTAGAGTGATTTTTCTTAGTGTTTTTAGCTTTTAATATCATATTTATTATGTTTCTTAAAAAATTGTAATAACAAAACTTGAACATGAGACTTTTCATTTTAAAATCGAAAAAACCAACCACTAAACCAATATTGACTTAATAAATAACCCTTATTTAAAAAGCTGTTTCTATGAATATATTTGTTTTATAAAAAGTTTTCTTAAAAAATAACCCTAATAAAGTAAACAAATCTATTACACAATGATAATTAAGAGAATAAACAGATTATTATCTACATCCATTTTGTGTTCTAAATTCCCCATAAGCACTTATACGTATACATTACCTAAAGACTTTATTTAGGACTTTCCCCTTCAGTCTGAATAATACAATTATTCAGATGCATTATTTATGATGAATAATACAAAATTCAGTCGAAATACTGATTGAATGTTGTATTATTCATCATAAATAATGCATGAACATTGAGTCCAAATAATCCTGTATTATTCAGACTAAACGAAATACCTGTCGCGTTCTCGGTTGTCCTCACGTTCGCAACGAAATACAAGTTTTCATTTGATCCATATACTATGAAACTTTTATCCAATGCTCTTTGTTCTGTTTTTTTTTTCCTTCTTTTGCTATTGCATAAGTGAAAGAGATCGACGTATAGAAAGAACTTGAAGAAAATAATGAAAAACCAAATAGTACTTCAAAAAGACTTATTGCCAACGGTGAACGAAGGATGATATTTTCCTTGCCTATGGACATGACATATGGTACACGTTTTAGTTATTTGAAACAAATCATAGACATATCAAAATAAGAAATACCAGTAAAACAACAGTACAAATAAAAATACGTGGCCGAAGTTACAATCAAATAACAATGGAAGACATGTCTCAAACAAGAACATTGTAATTGCAGTTGAATTACAATAATAGATGTGTGAAATGTAGGCATTCATGTAATGGTTAGGTAGTGCATTGCGTATACTTTAATTTGTTGACATATAATATAGAACACGGTAAAAATAAATTCCATTCGAGAAAAATAGTGTCATCATTATATTTATTTGGTCTCGATGAATCACAAAACATAATCATAGAAGATGATAATTTCTTTAACCAACATCGTGTTGTTAAAGAAAGTTAAATAAGAAAATTCTTGGAGTAAGTTACAATTTATGTTTCAAAACTCAATATTTCTTAGCATTTTCAAAGAAAGTTCTTTTATAATTAATTGTTCATTTAATGATAAAAAGTATAATATTTTGTTTTCAGAAAAATAATGCTATCATGATATTAAATATTTGCAATACCTTACTTATGAGTGGAAATCTACTTCGGTTTCCGACCTCTTGCTTTATTGGGATATTTCGTCATTTGTGATATTAATACATATATAACATGGACATTTTTTAGTCAACAGTGCTGTTGTGGATTGGTTATCGTTCGGGGATTTATAGCTAGGGATGACAATGGGACCGGTATGAGATGGGTATTGGTAATCCCAATCCCATACCCTATTATGAAACCATATCCCATACCCGGTCCCGGTCCGTCGGGTATCCCATTACCAAATAACCATCGGGGTCGTGGGTATTTCCGCGGATATCGGGTATCCCATTTATATTTTTAATCGATTAAAATTTACTAAACGAAATTTCATTTATTAGAATTATATGCGAATGAGTTTCATCTTCGAGGTCAGTTTCGGCCAAGATAAAGATCGAGTTTGCAGAAACTTGAAACTACAAAGTTGTAGTCACATCTTTTAGCTTTCTAGAACATTTTGAATCGTATTAATTGGAGCATGGACGAGCGAGATATGCTCGAAACGCCAATGTCGTGCAAAGCTATCAAATTGTAGAACTTAAATATAAAATATGATAAAGAACATGAAATAATTAAAATTTAAAAAACATATAGATTTTCTTAAAATCATAATTAGCCTAGTTTTTAAAATTATTTTATTTTTTATTTATAATTTTTTTATTGATAAGCTCCTTTTCCACATATATTTTCTTTTTATAGAATTTCTTTATTCCAACTTTCCAAGTACCAACACCCAAACGCGGGATAGGCACCAGCGCAGAAGGAACTTTTTATTTAAAGAGAGCACGTGGACTGCACGTGGACATTATATATGTTTCCCAACTTTTGTCACTTATGTTATTGATACACAACCATCCAAAATTTACCAAATGGTCCTTCATTATATTTATGGCTTTCTTTAACCACACATGACTCATGCACACGTCCGGTCACAAAGTCGATGATGTATTCGAGATCCATATAGGCATCCGAATAATCCTCAGTGATCATTTATCGACCTGAAACTTGACCCATGACCAGGGTATCGCCATATGCTAACCCTATGAATTGAATCTGGGTAGACAAGGGGATGTCATTTACTGTCTCTTCCAAAGATGTTACCGACCGCTAGGCTACTAATGCTTTGATTCTTATTTAGTTTTTTTTTTGTTTTTTTTTTTTTGCATTATTGAGAGAGATTAGAGATGGGCAAATTCGACCGGTTACGTCGGTTAACCGGCGACCGGGACTAGCCCGAGGACTGGTTAAAGAAGGCCCGACATGCCTAGGAACCGGTTAAGGTCCGGTTAGGATATTTCGATAGAACGAAGTCCCGCTAAGACTGTAATTGGTTAAAAGCGAGGTCCGATCAAAGGACCGGTCATCACTGTTTTTTATAAAAAATTTTTAACATATCCCGTTAACTATTTGTTATAAACATCCATATGACCGTTCTTTTGGCTTTTTCGACGTTTTTTGGTGTTCTTGAATGCCTTCCATAAGTATGAATATATATAGTTTGAGGTTTGTAATTAGATACCAAGTTACAAAACACAAAAAATTGACAAACAAACGTTTACAATTCTCTCATTCTCGTTTTCGTATTTGTTATAACTTAGATAATTAGATTTATAAAATAAATTTAGTTTTATATGTTAAGAAAAAACATATTTTTTTAAAAGGGTCAAACCGGTTAGGTCCATTTTCCTCAAGGCCCGCCCCGAACCGGGACGGGTTGTCGGCGTTACTGTTTAAACCCGGTTTAAGGCCCGACCTGATTACGATTTTATCCATCTCTATTAAAGATCGAAGTATAGAAAAAACTTAAACAACATCATAAAAAATCAAAGAGCACTTCAAAAAGACTTTTGCCAACCGTACATGATGGGATGGATTTTCCTTGTATTGATTATTTATTTATGTGACGTAAAGTCTCCGGTTTATGCTATGAATTTAGGTTCAAAAAAACGAGATCGATGTTGTTCTGAACCTAAAGCACTTACTGGTATCAGTGGTCTACGTGCTATAACAAAATTGGTATTATAAGACGTATTTAACTTCTGAGAGGCCTAATAGACTATTTTACGAAACATAAATTAGAGGACCAAAAATTAAAACGCCGTATCTTAATGCATTGTAATGAGTTTATAAGACGTTTTTAGACGTCTTAACAAGTTTTTAAAGACACTTAATACAAGGCGTCACATTAACTATTTTATCATCACTTGTTTTTATATGACATTTTTTAATATAGTGTTATATAAAAATAGCTAATATGACCTTTCTTTCTTAATAAAATTGTTCTAAAAGTTTTTTATATGACACTTTTTAATACAATGTTATATAAAATAACTAATATGACTTTTTCTCTTAATAAAAATGTTTTAAAAAGTTTGTTATGACGCCTAAAAGCATTCTACAAACTTATTACTTGGATATGACCCTCTAATATGACTTTTATCCTATAAGTCAAGTCCTATATGGTAAGTGGGTCTATTAAGTCAAGTCCTATATGATAAGTGGGTCTATTAAGACGCTTTATTTTTTTGGTATCCAATAAACTCGTTTTTGTTGTAATATGCATACTTCTAAATAACAATCAAAGGCGTCACATCATAATCTATTGTTTTTGCACAATATCATCATGAATTTTCTAGTTTTTAAATTTTAATTTTAGCACCACGAACCAAAGAATTATTGCGTTTGATATTAATCGCTTGATGTTATTATAACAACACTATTGCATTATTGGTTAAGCCATGGGTAATTAAGCCAAAAGTTGCATTGTATTGGAGACATTGGTTCTTTGACTTCTTTCAGGCATTTCGTCGAACAGGTTCCATGCCCCCCATTGAACCACCAAGATTCTTACAACCATTTCATGGGTCTTTCCACTTCGAATAATTCTAACATTATGGGTTCTTCCTTATCACAATTTCAAATGCATTTACATAATCAGACCATTTATTATATTCTTTTTGACTTATTTTTTCCATTCATATTGCGCAGAAACCAATGATTAATCTCGAATTTAACTCACTACTTTTGAAGGTCCACTGATCATTGTCCCAAAGATGCATGTGAGTGACATCAAATTTCAGAAACTACGAAGAAAACGCCCATGCAGAACTGCCAGAACAGCAGATGCGATCATCGATGTTTTTAACAAAATTCATTATTTATTATTTATTTTAAAATATTTCGAAACCACGATAAATTTGAAATTAAAATTTAAAAACTAAAAAAACGATCCGGATAAGATGCAAAAACGTGCTTGGGAGGAGAGGAAAGACCATGCAAACCAATTATATGAAGAGAAACTTAAGATCGATATTAACGTACGCAGTTTGAACAAATATATGATTGCACCAGATAACATAGTACGTCTAAAACATTTTAGATTATGACAAAGGATCAGATCGGAACATGGTCCAAGTAAGAGAACAAGAGATTGGTATGTGTTTTATACGGAAATCAAATGTGATTACTGAATACGGTCAATACATTGGTGTATCGTTAACTTGGTTCGCAACTTAGGTCATGTATAACCACGTTCGGTTTGTATACGAGTTTAGTGCAAAATCGCATGTGATCTGCTTGTTGTCTTGTATTCTTATTTGGTCATTGTCTTTGTTTTAGCTGAGGGATGCATTATCTATTTGTAAATATTTATGATGAATATTTAAGGAACTCATGAGCACACCTATTTTGTGAATATTCAAGATGATTTTTTTGTTACGTCATGAAAAATTATCATGTTGTTCATCATGAATACTCACAAAATTTGGTGGTTCCCGAGTTATTAAAATATTTAGGGTGCGTTTACTTGTGAAAAACTGTTTTCATTTTCATAGAGATCGTTTTAGAAAATGGAGTTGAGTTTTTCATTTTCAGTTTTCTATGAAGATTTTAGAAAACTCGTTTGCTTGGAATGATAGAGTTTTCATTTTCCATTTTTAGAAAATTAGAAAACTCGTTTAGTTGTGCA
>LUCG01102444.1:0-14255 GCA_001633085.1 Carthamus tinctorius
GTGTTTCTTCGTCTCGACTAGCTTTGCGGCAAGACATTCAACTCTCTTCAAAGTATTAAAATCTCAAACCAATCATAAATACAAAGTTTATAATATATATTTTTATTGATTATTGATTATAGATATAATTTTATTTTATAAATACAAGTTCATAAAATACAATTTTACAAATGGACTNTATGTGGATGGTTACTGATTCTAACTTATAAATACAATTTTATTTTATTTTAAAAATTTTAAGGGGGCAATTACCCAAATATCTATAATATATAAATCTTTTTTATTTTTTTCTAAAATGCTAGGGGGGGCAACTGCCTACCCTGCCCCCCATGTGGCTCCGCCCCTGCTAACTGGCCTATGAAATTACATCATACCACAGTACGTTGGCCGTACAAAAAGCAGGGTTGGGTTCGATGCACTTAATTCTTGAAAATTGGCTCTACTTTTAAGGGTTCAAATGCTTTAGCTATATATACTCATATGGACTGACAAGTAAAACGTTTAAGGAAATGAGAAAGGAAGTGAGCACAAAGGCAAATATAAAACGTGTTTGTTTTTTTAGTCATGAGACAAAGTAATTACCTTCATATAACAAAATAAAAAGTAACTATAGCTACCAACTAAGTAGACAACATTATAAATGACAGTTATAATTTCAATGAGTTACAGTTAGGGTTCATGTATTCCACCATTGTTACCTATTAGAACTCAAATTTAGGTGTCAATATCTTACTATAACCTCTCATTTTATGACGACGATGTCCGATGATTGCACAAACGAATCACAATAATAGCACTGTTATGGGTCAGTAAAAGATTTACACTGACAACTAGAGTATGTAGTTGGCAAATTCAGGATTTTTTTTCTTATGGGGGGACTTTTTAAGGTAGATTAAATGCTTATAGAGATGTCCCATGCTTTTTAGCATATGTCCACCATTTTGAGGGATATAATAAGTTTTTTTGGTTGAATCAAGAGATTTTTAAGTTTTTTTTTGTGGATTTCGAAGGTCTTTTCGGGTTTAAACCAATTATCCAATCATTCCCTTGACTTTCTGGATTATTGTCCAAGTGTGCGGCTAGAGCGTTCAATGGTCCACTTCAAGTCATGATCACTAATCAATCAATCTTATAAAACAAAATATACATATATAAATAACATGTAGATAACTGTTAATTGAGTTTTATATAACAAGTAAAAGTTTACACCATTAATATCAGATGTTAAAAGATTCTACGGATAAACGATGTCTAGTTTTTGTATGTTTAACTCGTTTTCAATGCAAGTGATTTTTTATTTGATAACAAAATTAAAATACACTCAAGACATGTATCTAATTTTCAAAAATATAAAATGAAACCAAAAAGTGTGGTCTACTTGATTTAAAATCTCAATCTCATCGAACTTGAATAGTACATGTTCTTTTATACATATACCATTATTGGTTACAAATCTTTTGTAATCTAACTTTTCTTTTTGAAAACTTAAACACTTGTTCGTAATGTGATTGTCGTTTTTATAATGTAATACTGAAATAAAATAATATATTATTTTGTTTCAGATGTACATTCATCACGAAGACAACTCTTACACTTTTGGAATAAATATCATATATACCTATATCTCATCTCTTCAAACCCTATCATTGGGTAAGAAATACCAATATTATTTGGTATATTTTTAATATATTATTTTGTGTTTATTTGAAAATTGTATCCTTTGTTTGAAAAAAGAATATTTTTGTTGCAAGTCCATATATCATTGGCATAAAAGTGTAACCATAACCTAACCCCAAGTATTTGCCATAAAGCCTTGAAGCATGGTGCCTTTTTTCTCTTTATTTACCTTTTTTACCCTCTAGTTTATCTCCAATGTCTTTGGTCATCACTTTTTGTCTTTTCCAAAACAAATACTAAATTCTTGTATTATTTTTCACATTCAAAATAGATCAAAACTTAACATATTTTTTAAAAATATTTCCATTTTCATTCCATGCATTAATTTTATTATAGGAACATATTATATTATTCAAATGAACCCTAATTTTTTTTAAAAAAAAATAAATGAAATCAACTTTAATGAAAATTTAAAAGATGATTTTTCTGTTTAAGTAATTCTGTAATGGGACACACATCTTGATATTTTGTTGGAGAGAACGCGTATACAAGCATCAAGATTCTTTTTTGATAATGATATAGAAAGTTATACCCTAGTGAGCTAAACTTTTGCCATTTCTTTATTAATATGCTTCTATTCATAAAACTGAATAATACTCGGATGAAAATTTTGAAATTAGTACTTGCTGGTTTTGCCGAATAAGTCTATCACTTAAATAAAATCTCATTAAACCACCCACAAGAAGGAATTATCACAGAATAAACTTCTAACTGTGAGAAACATAAGTTCGACAAAATATAGACCACATAAATTTTCAACGAACCACCCAAAGTCATCCTTTGTTTCAGGGAATCTTTACTTAACACATTGATTCTTTTCTTGACCATGTGACACTAATTTCATGAAAGACAAACTCAAGCTGTCTACAAGGGGCGTTTCTTAGGTGTGTTCTGTACATGAGATAGAAAAACAAATAACTGCCCAATCTTTGACACTGGACAAAACATGACTGACTACAACAAGAATGCATCTTTTTGTCCCACCAAAATAACCGGAACAAAAATCAGTAAGATATAACAAGACTTGTAAGTTATTAAACTGCTCATTTCAAATTAAAAACCATAAACCTTTCTATAATACTCTTTCACTCACCTATATCACTTTTGTCCGTGCAATTCAGTCATTCTAATCCAGTTTGCATACTAAACGCGTTTTCTGCATTCTAACTTCAAGCCTTTCTAATGCTTTTAACCCAAGTTTAAAAAAAAAACTTGTGGGCCCACCCAAGGATTTTATAAACACTTTGATGACTTAAAAGCATATGTGAAATGGGGAAAAAAGTGACCACTTATCAAAAGATTGAAGCTCTCATCATCAAGCTTCATGTTATTCCCAAGACTTGACATCATTCCAGAGACAAGATTGCTAAGTCCAGAGCAATGCATAACTTTTAAAGAAGGAGAACACAAGTGGTTGCAATGGTGGTGCTCTGGGTTTAGCAATTATGGGTCTGGAAAACAAGTTAAAAAGAAGTGCAATATAAACTGAAGAAACACTTTTTAGGGTGATGATGACTAGATGCTGATGACAACATCACCTTTAAAATAATAACAAGGTAAAGGGCAAAAAAGGGATTTTGTCCTACTCATGCTGACGTGTTACTTCCTTGACACTTTGACTCAGCATCTTGACAGATAACTTATCGAGTTGATCGAGTTGAAGACGTTTGAACAATTCAACATAATATCTACGGTTTGAGAAACCTGAAGCTAAACTGTGCTAATTGTGTTGGACCACTTGGATTGAGACTTTGATATATTAAAATATTATCGTATGTTTGTTACCTTGGATATATTGTATCTGTTTACTGATAAGTTTTTTTGTTCATCGTCAATTAACTGATACAACTTATCTACACTTCTTAAGTAAAACGTATATATGAAAACAAATGCAGAAGTTATATAGAGAAAGAATATGTATATGGAAAAGGTGATGCCTAACAGTCTAATGTACATATAAATAAGAACTTAACAATCATATTAAGTCCAGGAAGAAAAAAAGGTATCGAGTTCGAGTCGTAGGGTTGGGCTAAGTTTCAAACCTGTAACCTGATTCCTATGCAATACCCAAGATTTAAAGAATTTTCAACTTGATTATATATCAACTTGTCGATGCTTTTAATAATTCAAAATAAACAAGTTTAGGGTGTGTTCAGTCATGGAAAATCTTCCAATTTTTTCAAGAAAAATGAAAATTTAGAAAACGTGTTTCGTTTATTTAGTTTTCAAAAGTTTTCCAATAAAATGAAAATTTCGTGTTTTTATAAACTTCTATGTAAATTAAAAAAAACCGGTTTTACTGTTTTTCCAAAATTTTCTAACCGCGTTTTCTAATCTTCTAAAATGAAAAATGAAAACTCCACCGATTCAATCAAATACGTTTTCCAAAATTTTCATTAGAAAACCGAAAGCCCAACTCAACTCCATTCTCCGAGAACGATTTGTAGGGAAATGAAAACAGTTTTTCACAACCCCAATGGGCCAGCCTACCGATTAAGGCTTGTGGAAGGTGTAACAACCAACTCAAGTTCGAATCCGAAGGTGAGCAACCAGGGGCCCCTGAGTAAAAATCCCAGGAAAACATGCTTTAGCTCTCAGTAAAAATTACCAAGGATGTAGTCTGGACAAAGCCCAGATGAACCTTATAAAAAAACAGTTTTTCACAACCAAACACACCGTTAACATTTTTCATCAAAAAAGAAAAAAAACAGTTCAAGAACTTAATCAACTGTTTTTCATTTAGATTTCAGTGAGTGAGTAGTACAATATGCAATAAAAGTTGTAACTATGAACTCAACGGCCACCATGAAAAACAACTTTTTTTGGCGGGAGTAACGGTTTAAGGTGTGAACTGAAAACCGGTTTCATGGCTCCTTTGTTTTATACCCCTTTCAACTTTCGGTGTTTTCTTTCCTTTTTTATTTTTTTATTTTTCTTTCTATTTTTTCTATTTAAAAAATAGAGCAAACTTCACTTGTAGTCCCTAATATTTATCAATGTTAACATATCTGGTTTTTAAACTTCAAAAAGTTAGAATTAGGGACTACAAGTGAAGTTTGCTCTATTTTTTAAAATGTAGAAAGTAGGAGAGAGATGAGTTTTTCTTCAAATATAGAGATAACCCCATAAGTCATTAATGTTTGAAAGAACCAATAGGAAATCTTGAAAATATGAATTTAAAGAAAAAAATATTTTTTAAATGGGTAAATGGAATATTTTATTATTATAATCAATGTTGATTTCTGCAAAATGAAGAAGCTGTTGGAAATGGATGCAATTTTCTTTTAGAGATTTTGAGTTTTGATTCTCTATTTTGGAGAAATTATAGGGAAGCTGTTGGAGATGCTCTAATGGACTTACAAGCAAATGTAGTATATTATCAGGTATCGGCATGGGGAAGGAATTTTTCTTAGGTTAAAAACCTAATTTATTAACTTTCCTGTTATCTTTTTTTTTGGAAGGATGTCTTGGATTCCTAGACTGATCCCAACAAATTTTAGCCGTAAGACATCAGCTCTCGATAACTCGGTGGCCACAATTGTTGTGCACGTGGAATAGAACCCTGGAGTAGATGAGATATTCCACCACATCCCCCAAAAGCCTTAAACCACTATGCCACAACCCTTGTGGTTTTATCTTTTCGCCTTGGCCACCATCAACCAAAGAGTGCCTCGAAATCAACCAAAAAATGAAGTAAACTCTTCAAAATTGACAAAAAAAACTTAAAAATCATTTGAAAGCAACAAAAAAAACTTTAAAAATCCCTCCAAACTATGGACAACTTTCCGGACATTTCATCTGCCTTAAAGATGCACTCACTAGAAAAAAAAATCCTTGATCCGCCACCAGATGAACTTGATAGAAAAATGTATAGAACGACTAAAAAACCTCTCATTTAATTTGACTTGACAAAAAATGTTTAACATGCGTTAAAAGAACAGATCAAGACCATTAGAAAATAACAAACATGAAGGAGCAAGTCCGTCCAAATTGACAATCGTTAGGGACCAAAAGTGAAATTACTCAAAAGAGTATAAATAAATCTCCAACCTTTTACCCCCAAAACCTCTATAAAACCCATCTCCACCACCAATCTTAAACCTCCCCCCTTCTTCTCCAATCACCAAAATTCCATATCTTTCAACTGATTTTTCTTCTGGGTATTCAAAAAACCCAATCTTTTTTTTCTCCAATTTTGGATAACAAATTAAATTTCAAAGAATTCGATCATAATTCGTGGGTGGGAGGGTTTTAATCATCAAGAATCCATTGGAGTTCTTAAAGAAGATGATCTTGTTGAACAACGGACGAATTCTATGGAACTTATTTGCAATTCTTGAAAACAAATTATGCGTTGAGAAGAGTTTTTACTTTTGGATTTTTCAAATTTTCAATAGGTATAATAATATAGTTACTTAACCTACAATTTGGGCATTGTTTTTTTTAGACCATTTTCGATCTTGTTTTTGTTGTATAATTTTTGAGGTAAAAAGTTTTTAGAAAAATGGGGGGATCATCATTGCCACCTGGGTTTAGGTTTCATCCAACTGATGAAGAATTGATTGGGTATTACCTTAGAAGGAAAGTTGAAGGGCTTGAAATTGAGCTTGAAGTGATTCCCGTTATCGAATTGTATAAGTTTGATCCATGGGAGTTGCCTGGTGAGTTTTGGTTTTTGAAGTGAATTTTGAAGGTTTGAAAGCATTCAAGGTGTTTGTGTTTTTGTCTGAATGAAACCCAGTTCAAATTTTTGTTGAATTGATGATGGGTTTTTGAGCTTGATTTTTGAAGGAAAGTTGATGGTTTGAATGCATCCAAACTGTTTGTGTTTTTGTCTCAATGAAACCCAGTTCAAATTCTGTTTAATTAATGGGTTTTTGAGCTGTGATTTTTAAACTAAAATTGAATCTTTGTATGCATTCAAACTGTTTGTTTTTTTGCCTCAATGAAACCCAGTTCAAATTCTGTTGAATTGATGGGTTTTTGAGCTTTGATTTTTGAACTAGAATTGAATCTTTAAATGCACTCAAACTGTTCGTTTTTTTGCCTCAATGAAAACCCACTTGATATTCAGTTGAAACTTAATGGGTTTTTGAGCTTTTATCAACTTCTTTTTTCTTTTCTGTAAAGATATATAATTGAGATCATAAAACCTTTTGAGCTCATAATCTTGTTAAGAAGAATCTTTCCTTTTTCAATCTTTAAAGCAACAATGGTAGTACACTTCTTTAATCATAGTATACTTTTCTCTTTTTCTTTTTTTGATTCGACTGATTGGTGTAAATTTCAGATAAATCTTTCCTTCCAAAGCGTGATATGGAGTGGTTCTTCTTCGTTCCACGTGATCGGAAATACCCGAACGGATCACGCACGAATCGAGCTACGAACGCGGGTTATTGGAAAGCCACGGGAAAAGATCGAAAGGTGATGTGCCAATCTTCTTTGGCGGGATATCGTAAAACGCTCGTTTTTTATCGTGGGCGGGCCCCATTAGGTGATCGCACGGATTGGGTGATGCACGAGTATCGATTGTGTGACGATGTTTCGGGAGGGGCGCCAAGATTTCAAGTAAGGATTTCAAGAAACTTTTAAGGTGTATGTTTGTTTTTTTAAGAGGTCTGAAGTTTGAAGTGCGATTTCACAGCTTAAAAATAAGTGGTGGATGGTGCATGTTTTAATGTTTCAGAGGACGATAAGAGGTTTACAGGCCTTTTTCTTAACAATAAAACAAACGGTCTTAAGTCTGTAAACCTTTTAATTTTCAGACTTAAAAAGGTTTTAAGAGGTATTTAAAAAAATAGTCCATTAGTATTTTAATTTGTTTGATTAAAACTTATTAGCCCCTTAGCATAGTTGGTTCAGGGGCGGTATATTTGCACAAACATACGAGGGTTCAAGTCTCGTTGTCAATGTGCGAGTTACAGTTTCCTTTGGGAATTGGGTTATGTGGGGATTGTTGTCTTAAATGGGCCACTAAGCGGCCCGTATTCGACTTTCACATGATGTTGTTGGGATGGGGAGGTGCGGTATATTTGCACAAACATATGAGGGTTCAAGTCTCGTTGTCAATGTGCGAGTTACGGTTTCCTTTGGGAATTGGGTTATGTGGGGATTGTTGTCTTAAATGGGCCACTAAACGGGCCCGTATTAGACTTTCACATGATGTTGTTGGGATGGTGTGGGCGGGCGTCAGGGGTTGGCGGTTATGAAATAAAACAATCGAGTAAATTACAGTTTTCGTCCCTGTGGATTGTTAATAATTTTGATTTTCATTCTTGTGGTTTAGAAATTACAGTTTTCATTCCTATAGTTTGTGATTTATCTGCTTTTAAGTATAAAGGACCAAAACAGTAAAGTATTGTAAACCATAGGGACCGAAGCATTAAAAAATTATAAACCATAAAGACAAACTTAGCAATGAATTATAAACCATAAAGACGAAAAACGCAAAATTTTTTAAACCACAGGATGCAAAATCGAGATTTTTAACAAACCATAGGGACTCAAAATGTGATTTACTTGAAACAGTTTTATTCAAAGTTTCGTGGTAACGTGTCTAACGACAACGTGAATCCGCAGGGGCCGTTCGCTTTGTGTCGTGTGACGAAAAAGAACGAGTCGAGAACGAGCTACGTTACTAGTAGTGAAACAAAAGCCAAAGAAGTCGGAAGTGGTTCTAACAGAGGCGTTAATGAGCCAGTGGTTCTTCGAGCTGGTGCCCGTGTGGGCGACGAGAGTAATTTATCGAGCCCTCTAACGTCTTACGAGAAGACGTCCACGTTTTCCGACGAACCAACGTCATCAACGGGACTCAACAATCCTTCGAGCTTTTGGGTCTCTCCCGATTTGATTCTTGATTCATCAAAGGTATCAATTAACCTTTGGTATCACAAAATATTCATGAATATTTAGGGTTATCTGTAATAAACAATACATTAAATATTCGGCTATAGGTTATCAAAATATTTATAGTTCTCATTTGAACCTAACTATATAGGAGAACCACAAAAAGGTTACAAACATGTGGAAACATAAAAAGTTTTTTGTTTTCCTCATCAAATGGTATGATAGAGGGTATTGTTAATCAAATGTTTGTAATCACATTGTGGAAAAACATATGTGAAACCACTTTTTTGGTTCACATAAGTGAAGCATCATGAAACTATCGTATTATGAAATAAATATATGTGAAACAATACCTTAAATTCTAGCGTTTGATGAAAAAAATGCATGTAATTTTCTTATAGATTGGGTCTCATGTTTTATAACACTTCCATATAGGGTCAAGTTTAGGGATAGTGCAAAAAAATGAAATTTTAGAGGAATACCTTGATAACCATTCATCTATACGATACGCATATGTGCATACAAGTAATTTCTCTGTTATGTACTCGTGCATAACATGCGCACGTGCATAGAAATCAGGAAACCTCTTCAATTGTTTGTATATACATCTGCATACAATACAAATGAATGGTTATTACATTGTTTCTAATATTTTCATATTTTTTGGGATTTTCCCTAAACCTGACTACACACACACACANAGGGGTTCTACATATCTTCACACTTAAAAAGAGTATCACTAAACGCATATTAAGCTAAATCGTTCAAACACAATGTTCCAACACGATCTTTCTTATTATCTAGGAACAATCAAAAGTACCCGAAGGATCTTTCGGGTGTTTCATGCAAACCGAGATTCCGAATCCGATGAGTCCATGGCAACTATCTCACCAATTCGAGATTTCACCAAGTTCATCGTACTCGAATTTTACAGAGGAATTTGAACCCATCGATGATCTCAGTCGATTTGGCTACATGTCACCATATTCGGGAAACGAAAGCTTTACAGGAATCTTTGAAAATGAAGATCATTTTCCATACGAGTTTTAAGGAGGAGGTTGACACAAAAAAGGGTTTTACGACATTCCTAATACGTTTTTAAGGTTGTTGGTTTTTCTAGTTGTCATTTGACGGTTTATAGTAGAATACGAAAACGACCCCTGAGCGAAGACCACTTTTATCGATCGACGCTAGGAGTTGATGTAATTGTTGCTTGGATAAGTTTCTTCTTTCATGGAAGCCATCTAATGTGAAATACTATCTACTTCTTCTTTAAAGGCATTGCAATGATCCTTACAACGGTATTCGTTATACACGTATTGGATATGCAGTTTCAGCATTTTTTCAAATTGCAAAAACTGTAGTGTGGTTTGTACTTTAACGCTTGTTAAAATACAATTAATTGCGTCACAATATTTATATATTAAAAGTTTGAAACAAATCCAAAATTTGATAATCTATTTAATACACATAGCATAATCAAATATGAATATATAATAACAAGTCCAACATATTCTTCAAAATAAGAAAATTGAGATTTTTGGTTGATTTTTATTCGAACAAATTCCCTAAAATAGATAAAGCATGAGAGGGTTTGAAATTCTTTATATTCGAAGGTTTTTTTTAAAAATGGTTACAATGATAGATAGTTTTTTTAATTATGCCTTAAAAATAAAAAATCTTGAAGTTGAATATAACTTTTTTTAACTTTAAAATTTAAATCTTTATATAATTTTCTTTAATTTAAATTTTAAATCTTTATTCTAAAGAGTTGATTAAAGATGGGTCTAACAAAATTTAACTAAACTTCTAAAAGAATCTAAAAAGTTGCATTCCTACCTTAATAATAAGACAAACATAGACAAAAAACTTTACCTTAATAGTATTAAGATAAGCATTGAGACCATTTTCTTATCATGCTTTTACTTTTCTTGACTCTTTTTATTTTAAATCAAAGTACAACCAAAATAATTTTATGCAAAGTTACACATTGAACAAGTTAATTAACATATCAATATGTTTTCTGTTTATATTTATTTTTAAATAAATTTATACATTTAAGATTAGATAACTAGAGTTTTCAAATCTACACTTATTTAGTGCATAAATATTTAATAATTGATAAGATAGATATATTATATTGATTAAGAATAACACTATTATTTAATTAACTAGTAAATATAATAATTGTTTATGTTAGAAACTATATGTTTAGCAATTGCTTATAATAATCCAAATTATGAATTTTTATTTCTTTCTTCATAATAATTTCTTTTTTCAAAATTTACCACTCGCCTCTACCTATCAAACGCATCCTTAAAATAGCTGCAACTTAAAGTCTTTTCTTCTTTTCTTAGAACAATATAATCTATTAAATAGATAACAAAGTAGCTATTTTCTCTATTTTATAGAATCAGTTGGAGTAAAACAGATAAAAGGATCTCCATTTTTGAAAATCCGTTAAAAATTTTCTTAGGCAGGATAGACAAGGCCAGATTTATACTTTTGAGACCTTATTGTGAAAACTCCACCCTCTTTCGGCTAGTATTTTCCCAACATACGTGGGATATATATAGATAGAGGGGAAGAATCATGCAAGAGAAGTTAAACATTTTGCGAGAAGTCAAGAAGTCTCAATATTGTATATAATTAAGCTCATTCGAGTGTGTTTAATCATATATATGATTAAACATCTATGTGTTGTCAATGCAACATGTGTTTAATCATTTATGATTTACGTATCATGTGTGTAATCATATATGATTTTGAGCATTCTCGTAGAATGTTTACTTTCTTGTTTGAACAGCTGAACCTATATATAAGGTCAGGTTCAAGGGAAAACCTCAAAAAAACCGGAAAACTGAGAAACACCCTCACAGCCCTTCATATGGACCATATACACTTATGCATAAAAGTAATTTGTGATATCCATACGTGCATATGCACATATACATAAAAATCAAAAAACAACTTAATTACTTCTATGTACAAACAGGGATAGGTGTAGAGCTAAAAAGGTGGGGGAGAGGACCCCAGTGGAAAAATCAAAATTCCATTTTTAAGGATAAAAATAGTTTTTTTTGTTTAATTTCTACCATACCTTCACTGGTTTTTGGTATGGGACCCCACTAACCAAAAAAATCTCTCTCTATTAACCAAAAAAAAAAATCTCTAAAAATCAACCAAAAAGTCTCCTTTAAAATCGCCAAAAGGACTTAAAAGTCCCTTGAAATCAATCAATAAAACTTTAAAAATCCCTCGAAATGGTCAAATTAGACTAAAAATATATCAAACGACTTTACAAACATTTAATCTATCTTAAAGAAACCCCCACTATAAAAAAACCCCCACTACGAAAAAAAAATGTTGGATCCACCACTATGCAAAAGTGCATACAGTCCCGATAAAGGACTACGAGAATGTTCCTTAGTTTTTCCTTTTTCGGGATATTCCTTTAAACATGCCTCTCTCTCTCTCTATATATAGAGAGAGAGAGAGAGAAAGAGNATCCAATATATGTTGCACACCTTTAGAACCAATCACAACCGTTGATTTTAGATCTTTGACCGTAGGTATTAACTTAGATTAAAGGGTATGAAGGTAAATTGGCATATTTTTAATTATTTTTCATTTTTTAAATTATAATTTATGTTATGTAACTAATTTGTTGATTGATATCTTTTCTTAATTTCATGCTACCTATTTATAATAACTATTAACCTTATTTGTATTTATTTTTATCTCACATAATATTGCAATCTTCATCCAACCGAAACCATCATTCATTATTCATCATTAAGATTCGGACCTAGTGTTGAAGTTTCTGCCTACGTCGGTATTCAATGGTAGAAGAAGGTGTTAATAGGCGGCCAGGGAAGGAATTATGGGTAGGAGAGGATGAAGTTAACGAATCCGACGGTACGTTTGATGTGTTTAATGAAGATGTAGATGATACCCAATGACACACTTTAACTGACGTCGTTAAGGAAAATGGAGAACCAATTGTCGAGGATTGATGTAGGACGACAGATGATCATGCAGCAGAAGAAGATGGTAAAGATTTTAGTCATGTGAATGACATTGATGAAGAAGAAGATCAATGTGGTTGGACACAAAACAAAAACATAAACATAAATGAATATCTGCAATTTGGGATTGCTTTTTGAGGCCAAAAAGTGCTTATTAACTTATGGTGGTGGAAACATGAGTTTTTAAAAAAAGATGTTTGGAGTAGCTTTTGTGGTGGTAAAAGTCAATAAGTTGGAGTGTTTGGCTTAACTTATCAACTTTTTGAGAAGGTTTTTATCAGAATGCACTTTTGCAAAACAAAAAGTTACTACATTGATGCTTTTCAAGACCTCCATTTCACTCCTTCTCAAAAAGGAGATTTGAAAAGTGTTTTTTGTGTTTTTATATCCATCCAAACAGACTTATTGACTTATATATGCAATTTCATTGCACCTTCCAGTTTAGTTGAACATACATTTATGCATTTACACCAATTCCTTTTCTATTTTTATTTTTGATACTGGCTTTCACACAATTAATGCATTAGATCATTAATTAATTTCTAATTCGCATATAGGTCCCTATTAATTTCAACCGTCTGATTAATCAATTGATGGCTGTGATTGGTTCTAAAGGTATGCAACATATATGCTAAGTGTGCATTTGATGCTCCCTCTATATATAATATATGTAGTGAAAAAGAAAACACTTAGCAGCACAACATTAAAAAAACCCCTAAGTTTTTCTCCTTTGGGAAATGAAAATTGAAACATGTTTTTGGACCACAGTTTCCACATTATTTATGCACAAACTCTTATATCATCCACTTCATAACTTCCCAAAAACAAACAACAATTTTACCAGATCCAAACCCCGATAACGATCCCCGACTACGAACTCGCCCCAAAAACCCGCACCCTCTGCTCGATCGGGACCCGGCAAATTGGGCATCTCGCCCTCCCTTTCTTCTTCCCGTATTCCTCATTACACCGGACACAAAGGACCTGATGGGAACACGGCAAGAAAACCACCGACACCTCGTCTTTCGAGCAAATTACGCAAGCCCGATCGATCCCGTCCTCTTTCTCTTCGGAATCGTCCAGATCGTGAAGCATCCTCGCGATCGTTTCGCCACCGCCTCGAGGCTGGCGGGACCCGAACGGGCTTCCGTGTGTCGGGAAGCCGGTCGGGTGTGGGTCCAGGTCGCTGGCGGTTTTGATGCGGGCGAGTTCCTGTTCAAGTCGTTGGAGGTCGTCTTTGTAGCGTTGGAAGTCGAGCTCGATTTTCGAGCGTAGAGATTCGTGTCGTCTTTTGATGTTGGTTTCGGCTGCTTCTTTGAGACGTTTTTCTTCTTCGACTTGTGTGAGTGCGAGCTCTTTGGCTTTCTGCACCTGCCGCAACTCTGCCTGTTTTCATGAAATTAAGATTAAAAAAATGCATCAAGATTTGTAAATCACCGTAACAAAGTGACGGCGGAGTGGTTTGAAATCCCAGTAATTGAAAAGCAAACAAGCCTAGTATATCCCACCACAATCTTCCCTCGCTCAAGTTATATGTGATTGGTGCAATTAAATAGGTAAAGATAATTAATCTAATAAAATGATTGGTCCACATCAAGTTCTCACAATTATTACAAACTACCGGGTTCTCATTTGATTAGGCTCATAGGGGTGGGTTCAAATGTGAACCACTTTTTGGTTGTGAACGTGAGGACAGCCGAGAGC
>LUCG01102535.1:0-11185 GCA_001633085.1 Carthamus tinctorius
TGGGCTAAGCCCAAATTATTCCCTTCCAAGAAAGCCCAGGGTTAATTGGGTTATTACATCACTTCCCCCTTACAAAAATTCCGTCCCGGAATTTTACTGAAACAAGTAAGGGTACTTTGCCTTCATTTCCTCTTCACTCTCCCAAGTAGAATCTTGTCCTTTATGAAACCTCCACTGCACTCTTACCAAGCCAATCTCCTTTGCTCTTAGTTTTCGAAGGCTCTTGTGGTCGGTATAGATCTGACATTTCACCCCATAGAGATAGTGTCTCCAAATCTTCAAGGCGAAAACAACGGCTGCCAGCTCCATGTCGTGCATTGGGTAAGTCTTTTCATGTTCCTTCAACTTACGGGACGCATACGCAATTACCTTGCCTTCTTGCATAAAAACACATCCTAACCCTAACTTCGATGCATCACTATAGATTACGAATCCTTCCGTCCCGTTAGGTAACGGTAGGATCGGGGCACTACTCAGTCTTTCCTTCAAGGTCTGAAAGGCATCATCTTGGGCCTTGGACCAGACAAACTTTACGTTCTTCTTCGTCAAAGCTGTGAGTGGTGTGGCTATACTAGAGAAGTTCTGAATGAACTTCCTGTAGTAACCTGCTAATCCTAAGAAACTTCGCACTTCAGATGGGGATCTGGGTGGTTCCCACCCCCGTATCGCTTCAACCTTCGCCGGATCAACCTTGATACCTTCAGCAGATACTACGTGGCCCAAAAACTGCACCTCTCTCAACCAGAACTCACACTTGGATAGCTTTGCGTATAGTTTCTCCCGTTTCAACAAGTTGAGAACTTGACGGAGATGCTCCTCGTGCTCTTCTTGCGTTCGTGAGTAGATTAGGATGTCGTCAATGAAGACAATCACACATCTATCCAATAGAGGGCTGCAAACACGGTTCATCAAGTCCATGAATGCTGCTGGTGCATTCGTCAATCCGAAAGGCATAACAAGGAATTGATAGTGACCATATCTCGTACGAAATGTTCTCTTACCTTCAACTGATAATAGCCCGATCGTAAGTCAATCTTCGAGAAGTAGTTGGCTCCTTGTAACTGATCGAACAAGTCGTCTATCCTTGGAAGCGGATATCTATTCTTGACTGTTATTTTATTCAACTCTCGGTAGTCTATGCACATTCTCATGGAACCGTCTTTCTTCCTCACAAATAACACTGTTGCTCCCCACGAAGAGGTACTCGGACGTATGAACCCTTTTTCTAGAAACTCCTGAAGTTGAGTCATCATCTCTTTCATTTCTGCCGGAGCTAATCGATAAGGTGCGCGCGCAATCGGGGCTGCTTCTGGCACCAGATCGATCCGAAATTCTACCAGTCTATCCAGGGGCCACCCGGTCAGGTCATCGGGGAAAACTTCAGGGAAATCCCTTACTACAGGTATGTCTTCCATGCCCTTTTTCTCCTTCCTAGCATCAATAACCTGCGCTAAGTAGCCCACACATCCTTTACCTAAACATTGTCTCGCCTTTGCAAGCGAGATTAAACAAGATTTCCTCTCCCTTCGATCACCATACACCACTAATTCTGACCCATCATCTAACGGTATTCGCACGAACTTCTCCCTACAAACAATAGTGGCACCAATACTAGCCAACTAATCTATGCCTAAAACTATGTCAAATCCTCCCAACCCAATCGGGTAAAAACTTACAGAGAAACTTCGACCATGGATGTCAATGTTACACCCTCTCAAAGCCTCATTTACCCAAACTCGATGATCACCCGCTACATCGACTTCGAACCCACACTCTAGACGTTTAGGTATCAAATGTAATGCATGTGCAAAATGCGGAGCTACAAATGAATAACTTGCACCAGAGTCGAAAAGGATTTTAGCGGGTACAGAGTTTGCTAGGAAAGTACCTGTCACAACATCTGGTATCTCCATCGCTTCCTCAGTCGTCATCTGGAACACTCTGGCTCTTCCCCTTGCTGGTTCCACTCTCCCTCCCTTATCTCCTCCAGACTCGGTCGCTCCCTACTTCAGCTGCGGGCAGTTCACCTTCATGTGTTTAGTTGATCCACACTAATAGCATGCTCGGGAATACGGGCAATCCCAAGCCATATGCCCACTCTAACCACATTTGTAGCACCCGTTGCTACCCATCAAACATTCCCCCTTGTGTGCCCTATTACACGTCTGACACAAATGATCATCCACCCGTTAAACTACACGCTGATCAGTTCTCTGACTCTTCCCCTTCGGTCATCATAAGTCGGCCCACCCCATTTCCTCTTGTCCCCACCTCGCTCTCCTGCTTGCCGGTCCTTCTCTCTCTCAGTGAGTTCAGCTGCATCGATAGCGGCCTTGAAGGTCGTTGGGTTTCGGGTATCCACCAACTCCCGGATGCTGCTTTTCAATCCCCTAATATAACGCTCTATCTTCCGATCCTCCGTCGAAACACATAATTCCGCAAACCTTGCCTTTTCAATAAACTGCAAGGTGTATTCCCTTACTATCAAGTTTCCCTGCTCCAAACGAAGGAATTCTTCTTCCAATTTCTTGATGGAAGCGGTGGGACAGAACTGCGCTCTGAACATTTTGGTGAAGTCTCCCCACGTCATGCTCTTAGCTACCTCCGAAGCCTTTCCCCCCGATTCCAAAGTCCACAAGTGCATCGGTTCCCCCTTAAGCATTGAGTTTTAACGTAATACTTAATTATTATTTTTATAAAAATTACTATTAAACGTAAATTAAATGAGATATTAAAAAAACTTATATTAAGAAAGTTGAATTAAGCAAATTTTACAAAAATCCGAAATTCTTTAAATTGTTAACATAAATAATATTAATTTGTTAATTTTACAAAATACAATGCACATTCATTTGATGTGAGGGCTAAAAAAACAACTTAGAAAGAAAAAAAAAAGTTTGGAAAAGCAGTATCGTACTTTCGATGATCATTCATATTTGTATTATAAGTTCTATAGCATGATTTAATTTTTTTAAATTACCCCGTATAATATACGGTTTAAACCTACTTTATTATATATAGATATAAGAAGACAAAGTTAGATACATGCAATTTTTATTTTTTTGTAATTATGATTGTTCTAAAATAAGTTTAATAATATATTTACTTTTCTGAGCTGATATCACAAAACCAATTATATTTTAAACATATTTATCAAACAAAACCAAATACTTTTAATTTTTTTTATATAACTTCGATTCGAAGAAAAATAGTATAATATTTATATTTTGGGTATAACAAAAAAAAATTTATTAACAATAATACTCATGATCATAAATCATAAAATAACTTGTTTTGTTTGAGAATATATTTTTTTTCAAAATCACAATTTAAAAGTGCTTGCGCCTTTAAGAATCTTGCACTAAGGTTTGAACTCTCCTCATTTTAATTTCTAGGAAGATACATATCTCTGAAAAAACAAAGTTTAGCATCTGCACTAATGAACGAATCATTTTTTTGGAAGACATAGCGGCATCGAATCAACGAACGATTACCACGAACATATACATACACGCACCCCTGCCTCCCCAGCGGTATCGGACATCCAAGGGCAGCCCACTAATCCGCCGCTGTCCCGGCCCAGCTTAACCACACTCTTTCACTAGGCTAGGGGCAACCCAATCTATGACTGGATTACGAGGTCCTTTTCTAACAAATTGTAATATAGATCCTAAATAAAATGCATTCGTTATGGTTTGATTGCCCAAATTTCTGTTCAAGTTTAACAAATTCATTGGATCTAAAAAATACTATCATATTGATCTAGAATCGAAAATTGATAAATTTATCAATGGACGACTTTGCAACCAAATATACTCAATAATATGGTACTAGAAATGTGAAAAGGTTATTGAAAAGTGGCACATATTAGATTTCCTGGTATGAAAGTTAAGTCGTTAGATTTGGTTTTCTTTGAGTTCAATTTCTCTCATCTCCCACCTCTCCAGCTTGGGAATAGTTCTTTCTACTGGCTATATATCACAATGCCAGTTCAAGCTACCATCTAGATAGAGCAAAAAAAGTTACGCACGAAGAAAAAGAACCAATTAATTCCTAGACATTGTAAGATAATTGTCCCATTATACGATACTGTCGTCATTGCAATCCCACCTCACCCATTTATATCTTAAGGGTGTTTAAAAAACCACTGGGCAGCTTAAACCAGTAGAACCAAGTCAAGTCAAACCGATTTTTACAGTTTAAGCGGTTTGAGGGTCTAGTCTAGTTTGAAAAAGGTAAAACCGCACGGTGTGGTTCGATCTGCGGTCTGGAAGTGTAACATCTCATACTTAACTATATATATTTTTTAAATCTAGAAAATATGGGGGTCTCATGAGTATTGTGATTAAGTCCATGGGCCTAAGTGTAAATATGTGATGGTATAGAGATTAGGGTTCTTTTCATTTAGCCATTTTGGGAGAAGGAGGCTAAGGGAAGTGTGTGTTTTAAAGAGGAATCAAGAGAAGAAGGAATTTTGAAGAAGGAAACATTAGAGTTGGTAATTGATTCAACAAGGTGCATCAATCCTAAGGTATGATCTTCTTCTCCTTGCCCAAAAGCTTCATTTCTTGTTGAAGCATTCATCAATGGTGGGATTATAGTTTTCTATTTTGAATAAAAAGAGAAATGTTATCTCTAACAAGATTAGAGATTCATGGGATTAGATCCATCTCATTCTCTAATCATTTTGATAGTAGGATTTCTTTAGATTAAGGATTTCCTTGGAATTAATGGAAGTTTTGATAGAAAACTCATTTCAAGCTTTTGTTGGTTTTATTCATTAATTGGGTGAGTTATAATCATGAAACAATTGGGGTTTTTGATTCTAGATGATAGAAATATGTTTGGGCTTTGTTTAAACTTTGGTTATAGCTTCTATGAACCATTTTGATGGAGTAATTTCATTTTGAGATATGGAGTCATTAGAATCAATTGGGGATTTTGGGTAAAAACTCATTTATTGGTTTTATGAGTTTTTATATAGATTTGGGGAAAATGATCAATAAAAACTTTGGAGATTTGATGCATGAATGATTTGGTGAAAACCCCTTTATGGGTGATTTTGGATAAAATGCATTGTAGAATTTGTGTTTAATTCATAAGTTTTATTGGGTTTTGATTTCATAATGATAGGGTATGATTTGGGACTTTGGGTTTCTTTTAGTTGCTGTTCAGATCTTGTAAAAATCGTAATAAATCGTTCGTACCTCGGTTTGAGGCGTGTAATATGTCCATGGAACCGTATCGATGTCCTCTACAAACTGTATGTTTTGGGGAAGAGCTGATTCGGACTGTTAGTAGGTAAAAATTTGAGTTTAGTAGCACAACTCAACTTATGACGAGATTTATTAATAAGTTCTCAAAATTTTGTAAAAAATTGGTTTTAAATCCGTTTTGGATGATTCTTAGTGGGCTGGAAAAGTTAAAGGGTTGTTTAAATATTTTGTTTAGAGTTCTTCAATTAATGTAGTGGTTACGAATGATTTATCTAGGCACTAAGGAAACTGCGCAAATTGGATGAAAAATAGGTTTAACTTAACCTAACGAGGTGAGTTCCCTACCCTTAAATCCTTCTTAAATAAAGTTGTTTAAATGTTTTAAAGCTTGTTCCATACTTGAATGATTATGAAATGCTATTTGATTGGATTATGAATGATTTGTTAAATTAAATGCATTATAAACTGTTGGTTTTTGAGTGCGTTGTCATGGTAGAGTAATTCGGGGTCATTTGACCGGGGGGAAGGACATGCCTAGGTCATGGATGTAATTTGTGGTCTAGGGGCACCGTTTGGGTGCGGGATAGTTATACATCGCGAAGGGAATGCGATAGATTGGCTTACCATGTATGACAAACTTTAATTTTGTGGAAACGAATGTTATAAGCTCATACTTGTCGGTTACAATATATTTGCATTTATAAATGTTTTTATGCTAACATTTTTCGGGGAATTCACTAGACCATTAGTCTAACCCACTCTTTTCAAACTTAAAAACCCTTTTCAGGCAAGAACGCGTTTGAGAGGAACGCGAAGGGTAAGGGCAAGGTGTGAGTAGCTAGTGGAGGATGTTCTATAGATTTAGTTGTCTTTCCAAATAATTCGCAGCTGTATAGTTCACTTTATCCGCAGCAAAGTTAGAGAAATACTTGTTTATTTAGATTGATCTTTCTCTGTTTTGAGATCGTTTTTATTCTTAGCCGGGTTGGGCTTAAGACTTGTGTTGGAGTTATACTTATTTCTTGATATTTAGGCATTTGCTATGTCTAGTGTGTATTTTGGATTATGGGCCGTTACAGGAAGTTCTTCGGGTGGTTTATACCAAACCGATCGCCACACACACATATGAAAGGATAGGTTGCGAATGCATTTCTCATTGTGAACATTAGGATAGCCGATATGAATAACGAAGGTGAATGTTCATGCATTATTCATGATAAATAATACAACATTTAAGATGAATAATATATTATTCATCGTGAATAATGTATGAACATTTGCCTTTGTTATTCATACTGAATATGAACACATCTCGTGCTCTTGGTTATCCTCATGTTCACAATGGAAGATGAGTTTTCATTTAAACCAACCCCTACACACATATGTATACATACATACATAGATACATATTTTCATTTTACCTTTTTAGTGTTTTGTTGGAATATTTTGTTTCATTAATTTCGTTACTTCAAACGAACTCAACGCATGGAGGTGTGGACATTGGTATATTTGGTTTTGTTAAAATAAAATTTTAATCTAAAACTAGAAATTGTATATGATTTTTTAAGTTCAAACTTTAAAAGATGCCCAAACTGTCTAAACAGGCCAGACCAAACCGCCTAAACCACGGTCTAATTTGATTGATCTAGGCACTTATGGTTAGGTTTGTGGTATGAGGGGTTAAACTGTCCACACCGGACCGTAAACACCTTTTACCGTCATGAAACGCCTAGCGTGAAACTAAAAACCCCTACAACGGTATAAAGAAGAAATATCACTACATGACTGAGTAACCACTGTCAATTATCGAACCTAAATCCAACCTTGAAGATGACAGCCCAAAAATATTCGACATTTAAGATTTGCCTCATGCCACGTATGAATTTAAATTGATGGCACTGAAGGATTTGGCTTCCTTAACTTATAATATTTAGTCCAAGACTCGAAAAGAGTTGCAAGTTGTGGTGGCTGATGATAATTACTATGTTGGTTTGGTTGATTTTACGCCGATGGAGTACAATAGACTTCAATAACTATTATCGGCTTTGGAAAATACATCGAAAATAGACATTTAAGACGAATGATAACATAGATCTGATCATTTACTTAATTCATAAGAATTGAAGTCTATTAGAAAATCAGAAACATTATTCCACTTGAGGTTATTTTAGATGATTCTACCATTATTTTACAATAAAACCATAGACACGTTACTTTGATGTGAATTAATAGATTTAATGATCCATTTTATGATTAAATATAGAGAACTTATATTTCCTCCTACCATTCTGCTACTCATTTAATCATTTGACATGCGTAATGCACTAATTCTCTTTTTTTATATCATTCTTAAATTTTAAGAGTTGTCAAATAATCAAGTAAGTAGGAGGATTGATAGGTTAAAAAGGTAGAAAGAATATAATTCGGTTTATATTTGGTTGGGTCCACGAAGGGAGACAAATGGATTTACAAACATGAAACACTAACGTTGGAAGTGGGATCCGAATCAGTCGTCATCGAAAACGACACATGAGATGTTGTTCTCAAACAAAGATTTCATTGCATTCCATGGAATCTTCATTACAAAAGTAAAATTAAAAAAAAAAACATTAAATCAAAATTACAAAAAAGCCCTTGCTTTTCTGAACCCACCCCCTGATCTATTGTACTTGTACATATTCAACCCTTCATTATTCTTTTTTTTTCCTTTTCTTTCTTTCTTTCTTTCTCTCTTCCATACTCTCATAAGTTAGTTTCACTTCTTTACACCTTGGGTGCTTCCACTGCAATCATGGGTGGTGTCGGGATCGGAGCACTGATTGCGATGGTTGGGACTGCTGAAGATTTGTACGTTTCGTTCTTCTGCATCTCTAGATCGTTGGTCTCGAACCCGTCAATCATCATCATGGTGCCACTGCTGCTGTTGTTGTTGTCGCTATTTTTCCTTGAAGTGGTTTTTACTGGGTCGGGAATCTCTTCGGCCAACTCTTTCTCCTTGTACTCCTTGTACTTTCCCCATAAGACCGAGTACAACCCCACCACTATTAGTGCCGAACCCACCACACTGTAAAATTAAAAACTTCGCTTGGTCAGATCAAGAATCAATATTTACAAATTTCATTGATACCGAGATTAACATGAAAAGACATATTTACCCTCCCATGTAGATCTTTTCAGCTAGAATGAAAGAACCCATGATTGCAACAATGATCATCATTAGTGGACTAAAGGCAGTCACAAACACTGGCCCCCTCTTTTCCATTACTAGACCTTGTACATAGTATGCAATGCTTGATGACACAATCCCCTATATATTGAAGTCAACAAGTCAGAGGAGTGAGAAAGAGAAATCAATCTAGAGAGAGAAAGAGAGAGAGATGCATACAGCATAGGCAGCAGCAAGAAGGTTCATATCCCAGCCAATAGTCCAAACACTAGGCCTGTGTTCCATTACAAAAGTCACAGCAATGGACTGTAAAGTGCCAATAAAGCACACCAGACAGGTGAGAGAGAGAGGTGCAGTGTATTTCCTCATTGTCACATTCTGCAAAAATGAAACACAAACCCTAATTAGTTAAACTAATTGTACAAACAAGATTGCATGAAGTACAACCATTGATCATATTGATTGATTAAGAAGTATATATAGATACCTGAAGGATGAAGAAAGAAGCCCATGCAAAAGTAGCAATGATGAGAAGAATGGAGCCTGTGAACCAATCTTTGTCTGATGATGATGATGATCCAGTGGTGGGCTGCTCAGCATAGTGAGGGTGCACATGCTTGGTCCACACCAACTCCACCACATTCCCCTTGTACAGAGTCATCAACATGGCTCCAGCCACTGTCACTATTGTTCCAATCAACTTTGCTTGGCATCTAACCTTTTTTATCTCCAATTTCTCCATCCTTAATTTGTTCAACAATATTTCACCTCATTAGCTAGATTCCTTTTTATTCTACACATGCATGCTATATATATATATATATATATATATATATANCCAGCGTTGTAGCTCTTCATCTGGACCGTATGCACTTGTGAATAGCAGTAAATTAAGTTGTTTTTTGTTTTTTATGCACCTCTGCTTTAGGTTTGCATATGCAGAAATGCATACTGTCCGGATGAAAGGATACGCAAGGTGTTTTCTGTTTTTTTAAGATTCTCTTGGACTTGACCCTATATAAATATTCAAGGATCTATATATGTATACCTGCAGATGACAGCCATAACGAAGGTCATTGCGGGGAGCATGTTGCTCATAGCGCACGAAAACGTGGGGGATGTGAACTTCAATCCAGCGTAGTAGAAGTTTTGATCGATCACAGGCCTGTAGAATTAAAACCCGAAAACATGTTTCAGTTTAGAACTTTTCCCCTTTGTGGATCGATGCAATTGTTAATGAAGTTGAAGTAAATTAAACGGAACCTACCCGAGAAGGCCCAAGACAAACATTTGCATAAAGATTGAGAATGTGATTTTTGGCCTCAAATTCCTACAATATCACAAAAGCCAAAAAAATTATATAATCTGACCAAGAAATTTAATTTTGTGGTCACATTGATCACCATGAAGTGATCTTAATTAATTAATACCTTTCGAGAATGATGGCGAAAGGTGCGATTACAGCCGTGGCGAATGCATGACGGTACACAACGAGGACATAGTGGCTCATGCCGCGGTTCAAGGACACTTTGGTGATTATATTCATGCCAGCATATCCAAACTGCAAGCAAATCATCGCGATATACGGCTTTGCTGTAAGGAAAAACCTCCCAAAACATCCTAACTTCCCTTCCATCTTCTTGTTAATCTCTTGAATCTAGTTAAGTTACTTAGAAATGCAAGATTTCTTTTGGATGGTAGTAGAAAACTGAAGGTGTTGTAAAGGAGAGGAAAACACTTGAGGATGGTTGTGTTTGTGTTTGTCCTAAGGAACATGTATGGAGATATCACATATTTATAGGCACCATGGGTATATTATTGTTATCCATAGGAGGGTGGTCTGTCTATGTATCTATATGAATATTCTTTAATTGGCTAGTGCATGTATGCATGGAGGATATATGGCATAGTAGATATCCATATTTTTACTATATTATTTCTTACTCACCTATAATACAACAGTAATTATATGCTTCAAAGTTGCATTTACTTAATTAACTCTAATTTCAATCATCTTATAATCAAATAATTAATTATATACTTTTCAATAAAATTATTGAAACCAAAACTACCACTTGCAAATTAATGAGCTTAATGGTTTGAGTGCTTATCTGATTAGCCATATAAGAGTGTTTATTACGGCTTAATCGTTAATTAAGCCATTAATTAACGATTAGCCATACAAACTACTCAGTTTGTATTTGATACATCCCCTATATATATAGGGGTTAAATCCTCAGAAAACCAAATTATTCCTAAAAACGTGAGAACCGGCTAAAATATATTTTTTTACGATTTTTTCCTATCAAATGGTAGAATTGATATATTACTTTTTCACATATATTATTTTTTTCATAAGGTGAGTATTATCCATGAATTGGTTTCATCATATGGATCAAATTTTCGTATATTTTCGATTCATAATATGAATCAAAATTTTATTTTTTACATGGATGATACTCACATTATGAAAACAAAATATATGTGTAATAATAGTTAAAATAATAGTATTTGATAAACAAAATCATGTAAAAAATTATTTTTCAATCGGTTCTCACTTTTTTTAGGAATAAATTGGTTTTCATTTGATTATCGTTCTATATATATATATATATGGTCAGGTTCATTTGTGAACTCATCTTTCATTGTGAACGTATCAGTATTATTCAATCTGAATAATACATGATTATTCAAACTGAATATACCATGTGACGCTCTCGATTGTCCTCACGTTTACGATAAAAGATGAGTTCACAGTCGAACTTTTAGTGTGTGTATATATATATATATATATATATATATA
>LUCG01102552.1:0-10049 GCA_001633085.1 Carthamus tinctorius
GGTGGTGGTGTGGTGGTGGGAGGGAGGTTGAAGATGAACAAAAAGAGAGGGTTTTTTCAAGTTCTGTACATACAATGATAATTGTGTCATGTCATTAAATGATGCACACATGGCTTTTGCACATCAGATATAACTTGTTACACATCAGATATTAAATGTCACATCAGATATAATTTGTTATACATCAGTATTTTATAGGTAAAAGGTAAACCGATACATATAATGGCAATTTTAGCAGGTTCGGTACATTAATTGCTAAGTTTTAAAGTTGAGTACACACAACGATAAAACGTGACAACTTGGATACACTCTGGTGTACTTAACCCAATAGAAAATTTTTAGTTTTTATTCTTAAAATGTTTCATCAACATTGCTAAACCATTTGCTAAAATAGAAAATTTTGAAGGTTTTCTCTAAATATAGAGATTTCTCTAAAACCTCTAAATGATGAGAGAGAAATATTATTTTAATTTATTCTACGAATAGCTTAATTAGTTGTTTAAAAGTTTTTAAAAAGTTTATTGAGATAATAAATATAGTGTATATATTTTAATAATATAAATGATGATAAATTCTTCAAAATAGGAAAGCTATTGGAGATGAAAAAAAAGGTTTTAGAAATTTTGATATTTCATTATTTATTTTAGAGAAATTATAGCAAAGCTGTTGAAGATGTTCTTAGTACATTAAAATAATTATTCGTAAACTCGTTATGAATGCGAACTTAACTTCCATGATTTATGTCAAGATGAGTAACAGAGTGTTTCATAGGACCAAACAAAAAGAACTCATACTTAAACGTGTTACGATAATTTTATAAAACGCTTTTGAGCGTCGTAACAAGTTCTTAAGGACTTTTTGAAAATAAAGTGTCGTATTAGTTAATTTTATAGAACGATTCTGAGACGTGTCCTATAAGCTCATCTTTTTAGATGGCAATTATTTTTATAGAACTCTTTTTCAAACACAATCCTATAAAATAATCAATAGGACTATTTATTTGAAAAAAATTCTATAAAACTTCTACGACGATCAGTAAATGTTCTATAAATTTTTTGTAACAATTCTAGATATAACCTTTTTTTTGTTAGGTTCTATAAAACATGTTAGAGCGCTTATTTATTTTAGGCATCCTATAAACTTCATTTTGTTGTAATGACATTTTTAGATAAGATACTTTTATTGTTTAGTCTTATAAATTTAAGTCATGTAAAAAAATCTATTTGAAATTTTTAAGCATTGTTGAAATCTTATAAACTTGATTTTGTTATAGTGTGATAACCTCTCATCTCAAACCCTGAATTAATTATTGAAACGTCTATGAAAGCACACATTTTGAACTTGTTTTCCAACTTGCAAACACGCATCCAAGTGTCTTGATATTTATACTTATCGTTGTTTAAAAAAGCTCGCCATAATAGCCATTATAGTAAGTTGTGGTTCAAAGCTTATGTGTCATGTTATGCTAAGCTTGTGGCATATCATAGCTTAATGTACAGGGTTTTGTAATGCAATATTTGATTTTTTCCTTAATGTTGTATTTGCTAGTTTTTAATATATATATATATACATATATAGAGGTAGGTTCATACGAGAACCATGTCAATTTAAAAAAACGTGAGGACGAATCTCAGCTACACATCTTTGGTTACGGTGGACGCGATCACGGAGGATTGACGCGATTCATGGGAGGGTGGAGATTATTAAATGAGGNAAGCCACCTTTATTGATCGGATGAGTGGCTGAGATTCGTCCTCACGTTTTCTTAAAAAGTTATGTTTTTCGTATGAACCTTTCTCTACATATATAACCTTATTTAACTTGTTTATTGTTATTGACTTTAACTCATCGAGTAATAGTACAAAATATTAAACCTATGTTTTTAACTTTTTATACATAGAGATTTGCCATCATAAATTATGTTTTGATAAACGTTGTGGCATCGTCGTGGCCCCTGAGTTGTAAGACTTCAGGCTTAATGCTTAATGCTTCATCTCGCAAGCATAATGCTTAATGCTTCATCTCGCTGCTATATCACACCTAACGTAATTTAAGATACTTACTATTTTAGTTTTTGGGATGCTTTGGATCCTTCAAATTGATAATATTATTAGCATCAATAGTTATGGATGCCTTTTGACGAATTTCCCGCTTTTAACCATATATATTTTGGAGGTTATTGTACTTTTCATTCATACTTTTGCTTTTTGTTAATGGATCTTCTTTCGATAAAGTGATTTCAATGAAATCCACAATTTGGTTTGTTTGTCGATTATATATAGATAGCTTTTATTATAATCATATATTTATTTGCTTTATGTAAAATGGCTCACAATATGTGACCGGCCGAAGACTGCTTTCATATAACTACGTATCTATTTTTACCCCCTTGAAAATTAAGAGGTAAGGGGCTTAGTAGCAACTACAATGTATTTATATTAATACTTTATCTTAAAGATAGTGTCACAAGTATAAAGTTGGTGACATTTTGTAAGAAATCTTTTGCAGGAGTATCTTTAAGATGATTGGTCGATAGTCAGATTGATTATTCGACCAAAGTGAATCGATTAAGAAGAGAACACTTGATGCTTATTTCAGATAGTGGATCATGTTCCGCAACATATGTTCTACATCTTTAGTTATCGTCTAGTCTTCGATGTTAGCGAATCCAAATAAGTACAAACCAAGTCTTCTTCAAAAACTAAAGAGTTATCAAAATGCGGAGATAAATATTGGAGGACCAATCGTGGGTCTATCACCAAATCTTTGATAACCTAAAAGCCTCTCCCTATTTGATTGTGACGCTTGATACTTGCTAATGAGTAAATCAAAAAAAATGTGTTAAGAGCTCATAGATATTGTTACCCATATTTCATTCTTTTGGGGTTCTTTTTCATTTAATCCATTCTTTATATTTTCAAGATTTTTTAATGTATCCGACATGTATAAACGAATAAATGAAATTTAAAGAATACAAAGAATGAAAAAGTAATAAGAGGTACTTGCATTGAGTTTGGCAAACAATTACAAGGAATGAAATTTACAAGAAAAAAGATCTGAACTTAGATTTTGGCATCTTGAAAAAGGATAGAGGGGGTTTTAGCTTTTTGGCTCTTCAGCCCGTGCATCAAAAAGTTATAGAACATCATTCTATTTCGTCATATAGCACAACACTTAGAAAGCTCGGAGGAACATTGATAGGATCGATCATGGCTGGTATTTAAGTACATGGAGTAAATGAACACTAAAACGGGCTTAAATGATAAAAAGAAGAATTGTATCCTTTATTTTACTTATTTTTCTTCTTATTCTCGATTTCTTAGGATTTAGGAATCATATTTTGGTAATGGGTTTTGTCACAAGTTGGCAAAGTTCTTACTAATGACTACTATATTCTTAAGAAATCATCCCCTCATCTACTTTTCTTTTCTTTCATTCCTTAGGATCAAAATTCAAGTTTTAATAGTGGTCTCATCCCAAGATGCCAGGGTTTCTGTTATTGGATTTTGAGCTCTTTGAGAAATTTTAAAAGTTTGTTTTTCTTTGCTTTCTAGCAAAAAAATCGAAAAAAATGAAAAGCAAATCAACAAAAAGAAGATAAAAAACAAAGAAATAATCTGGAATACAAAAGAAACCTTTCTTTTCTTTGTTTTTTCATGTAGATGAAGATCCGGGACGAATCTTTTCAAGATAGAGTGAATGATATGATCCACCATAATTAGTATTCAAGTAGATGGAGCAAATGAAGACTCACACGGGCTTAAATTAGGAGTGCTCAAAAACACCCGATCAACCTAACCTTACCCGATGCGTAATAACCTAACTCAAAGCAACCTGACATCTAAGTAGGTTTGTTTTTTTTTTTCAAACCGCAGGTATCGGGTTGATATCAAGGTAGCCTCATGTGAACCTAACCCAAACCGATGAACCCGAGGTACTTATATTTCTTGAATTTAATTTGATTGTTAAACCCTATTCATATGCACATACTTTATATCTCTTCTCTCTCTCTACGATATATGTAACACCCCAAAATTTTGAGCTAACAAAAATCTTAAAAGAAAGGTTGGTATAAAGGTCCGAATCTCATAAGCATCCCTCGATGCTCATCCCTCACACCTACGCCTTCTTGCCACTAGCACCTAAGATACACACCGACATCAAACAAGTATTAGGCCAAAAAGCCTAGTGAGTTGTACCATATATATAAACAATATATCAAAGCCTGCAATTAAACATAAGAGCATCTTAATAAGACTCATCTATGTTCTTTACCTTGGCCCCTTAATATCGTAAGTAATCACTCCTTGACTAGTGACCACAAGCATTTCACCTGGTCTAAATGACCATAAAAATATCCTCAACCTTCCTCGGTTGATTTCATAATCTAAACGATTATTCCCATAGAGTCTTTCAACCTTTATTTAACACATCCTTGATGTCCGGTCCATTCGACCTCAACACAAACTGTAACCCGTTCATGTTATATACTTAAATATCCGCGAATATCTCATGACCTTCATTTTACAATTCATGCCAAAATCTTTGGAAATTCATTTCCTACATATCATACCATGACATACATACATTCCTCGTGCATTAAATCATAAAAGGACGCCACATAGTATCCAAGGGTTAGCCCACCCAATTATGAGTATACCGGTATTATTAAATACTCAGTTTCCACAATAAGTAGCATGACATACATAACCTCATGCATCTTTGATATAAGTAACATAAAACTTATAGATAGGAGATAAGGGTATTTTATATACCCTTTTTCACACCACTTTTGGCTAATTTTAGAATAATTTTTATATAGTTATTATAGTTTTTAGGCTATTTTAGCCATAATTAGTATTTTCTATCGAAATCCAAAACTTATGTACATTTATGCTAAAAATTATCAAAATCTGTATAAAATTGACGCAATAATAATCTCTTTTGCAGATCATGGATTTAGGCCCAAGATTGTGATGGGTCGTGTACATAGGGATGGAGGATGATCGTGAGCGCATTTTTGGATCACACGATGATGACAATGATAGATGATGGGCCGAGAGGAGCGGAAGACCCAAAGTTTGTGTTCGGACCGGTTATATATGAACCGGCCCATTTACACAGTTCATGGATATTTTTTTATGCAATTCTCATGATGGACCCAATTCATTGTGATAGCTACAATCCCAAACACTTGTTATTTTCCTTTAGATGGATCGTTTTGTATAACGATCAAGTACATTGATACTCGTAACACCCAATTTTGGGCCGGCCAATTTATGTTTTGTTGAGCCGGCCGGTTAACTTTTAATTACTTAGTTGTTTTAGTAATTATTAGTTAACTATATATATGTAATATTTATTTAATCATCGCTTGTAACCAACGAAGGATTTCCCGAAGCTCGAGACTTGAAGACCACCATGGGCCGTAGCCACATGGGCCGCAGCTGCACTTGGGCCGCTGCCATGGATCGGCCGAAACAAAACCTTGGGTCGAATGCTACAAGCAACTTGGACCAAGTTTTCGTTAGGGTTCATAATCAAATCCGTTGGGCTAGCTTTACAATTAGGTTGGGCCGAAGCCCAATTCGCCAACACCTCCATGGGCCGTGAGCCCAACTTCAATCCTATAAATAAGTGTGTTTGGTTTCATTTCAAACACACACCTCTAGCTTATTAGATTAAGAGCTTAACCGATCAAGCACTCTCGTAAGCTAGCTAACTTAGTTTACCGATACTTCTTAGATGTGGGAGTTAGGATTCGCTTTCTATATCGTAGTTTAAATAGCTCGTTGAAGCTCTCTTTACTTTTATCGCAAAAAGCTCATCGAAGCTCTCTTTACTTTTATGGCAAAAAGCTCATCGAAGCTCTCTTTACTTTTATCGCAAAAAGCTCATCGAAGCTCTCTTTACTTTTATCGCAAAAAGCTCATCGAAGCTCTCTTTACTTTTATCGCAAAAAGCTCATCGAAGCACTCATTTACTTTTCCGTTACTCTCTTTCTTTCGAGTACTCTACAAAGGTTTGTGTTTGCGGCCGTAGAAGTACGAGAGAGTGTCGTTAGTTTGTATCTCGCATATCTTTACTTTTACTCGCAATATTTAAATTTATCGTCTTGTCTTTTATATTTCCGTTTCTACGCGTTTGTGCAATTTTCTCTTTTCACGTCGATTGAACTTGTTCACCATGATTAGATCGAGAAGAACACAAACGGAGTAAAACACTTCTTTTTCTAACCCTCTAGTTACCAAAAATACTTGGATACAAAGTCTTACGCTTGTTCCATTCTCAACCACACACTTGGCTCATTTCTAGCCATTCATTTAAATTACTTGTTGTTCCATTCCTAGCCACTCATTCAGAAAGCGTAGTAAGTTACAATTTCTGCTCTATTGGGATTACTTACACTTTGTTTCTCTCTAGTTGGAATTATTTCCATCAATGAAGAACGTATTGTGTAGTAATTACCATCCATTTACTTTTCTGCAATTTACTTTTACACACCATTTACTTTTCTGCAATTTTACTTTTACGCACCATTTACTTTTACGCAAATTTACATTTCCTGCAATTTACTTTTACGCACCATTTACTTTTACACAAATTTACATTTCTCGCAATATTTACTTTTACGCACCATTTACTTTCCTGCAAAATTTACTTTTGCCGTGATATTTACTTTTATAAATCTTTTATGAAAAGACACCTAGCATGACAGCCTGACAACCTGCCTAAATGTTGTGTAGTAAGGTCGGTAGTGCATTTTTACAGCTTCTAGGGTCACTAATAATTTCTTATAATTGCTATTACATTGAAGATTATATATACGTGTTAAATTATTAAAACGGCGTATGAAGATGTGTCAATCGTTCAGCGGTTGCAATTAACAGTAAATTCGACCCGGATGAAGCTTAATATTTAAGATTCACCACTAATAGGCCTGTTTGAGTCTGAATGTGGCCGATTACAAATTTACTGTTTCATCGAAGATTACGTCAAATTAATAGTTTAATATTTATATATATATGAAAATGAGTTGGCCGTTCAGCGGTCACTTTTAATACTAATTGTAAGATTTTATGAAGACTGTTGTAGCACTATCCGACCGACCCACATAACTATCCTAACGGAGTTTTGCAACCTTTGTGTCTTTTTATAACTGATTTCGTCATTTACTTTTTATGCACAAACCAACCAAAAAAAATTCGTTTGCAAAACCTCATGAAATCCTTTTAAATTGGGCATTATTAAGAAACTATTTACCTCACCTCCTGTGGGATCGATATCCGGTACTTCTTCCACTTTTATTACTTGTTAATTTTTATCTCAAAAACGACAGCAGATCGAGGTTTATACTTGGGCCGAGGTCTGTTTGTTTGCATTTTCCTAAAGATCTTATTAGTGTTTTTGGCGCCGTTGCATTAGATCGGACGGTTGAGATCAGTTGACTTTTTCCCATTCCTTTGATAGTCTATGAGAAATACAACGTGTTGTAGAAAATACCGGTGGCAAAGATAATCACGTGGCAATAGGCTCATACATCACACGTATATACAGAATCAATCCCAATATGGCCATTTAACCCTTTGGTCCATATAACTCAAATTACCCCTAATTAGCAAGTTAAGCATTTCATCCACAACAAGACTTACTTGAAATAAGATGATTATTAATTCATAATCTATCCATATTTGATTAAGTAATTCCCTTGACCCATATAGTCTCCATATTCCCGAACCTAACAATTTAGGCATTTTATTGTCATCACACAATATTTGAAGTATTTACAAATAACATGCTAAATTAAGCGAGGTGATGTGTATCCAGTTTTAACAAAGGTTTTATAACTCACCTTTGGGTTTGTAACCAAAATCCCCAAATTCCAAGATCTAGGTCAACACAAGGGAAAGCCTAAATAGACCAAACCAAAACCCTAGATCAGTTCATATTCACGTCATATAGACCAAATTCACACAAAAGAGCTAAACATAGCTTACCCACTAGGATCTTTGACAAAACCCTAGAAATGAGATCTTCCAACAATGGTGGTGAGATGGTGAAGAAGGTGAAGCTATGGAATCTCCACCCTCTAAGCTAGTAGATCTATCCTCCAACACTTTCCAAAACATATAATGCACCTAAAACAACACCAAATCTAAGACAAGTATGGGAGAAAAGGTGTGGAGATGAAGAACACACCAAATCTAAGCTTAAAACTTGAAGGGGTGAAGAGGTTACCTATAACAAAGATATTTAACCAATAAATACTTGGAATCTCTTGGTGTAATCTTGAAGACCTCGAAGAACCGAGAAGAACCCAAAAAAGAATCGAGAGAAACGGAGTTCGTATGAGAAAGTTATGACTTAAATGAAGAAAACCCCAATTTCTCTCGTATATAACCTGCAGACAGCTAGTAGTCGCTAGAGTAAATACCTAGCGGCCGCTAGCAAAGTGGCTGTTTTGCTTGAGGTGACCTTAGCGACCGCGAGAACAATTCCCTACCGGCCGCTAGGGCAAATATCCTTCGCACCAACTTGATCATAACTTCTTCGTTCTAGCTCCGACTTCGCTTTCGAAAGAACCGTTGGGCTCGTAATTGAATTTCCCACCCAACAAGACCATAAAATCTAGGATTTGTTCAAAAATTCTATTTCTGACATTTTCTTAAAAGATCGATTTCTACACTGACCCGAATTTGTATTATCCGAAAATTACGGGTGTTACAATATACAAATTAAAAAAATAGTTTCATGTACCAATGTATTAAGACAACTCACGAGACCAACGCATACAATTTAGGTTGGGTTGGGTTGCACTTTGGTTTGGGTTGGATTGAGATTTTTCAAACCGTAAGTATTGGATTGGGTTAATCAAAAGCCTTCAACAGAATCAACCCAACCCATAAGCACCCCTAGCTTAAATGACGAAAAGAATATTTGAGTCTTTTAATATGTCTTAGGTACCCTATAAATGGGGTGTTTTTGTAAGCATCTTAAGAATAAGAATTGAACAATAAGAAGTATATTTACTTTGTTAGAGTTTTGAACTCTTTACGAACTTTAGAACTTATCAAGTTATAATATAGTTTGTGGCGTTCAACACTTATCAGTCAACTTGGTGGATTAATTGTGGCATGCTCATATACCAAGGTTCTTGTTTTTTTAATAGGCAATGGGTCACAGTTCTATCACAACTATCTTACCAGCCATTAGAACGATCATGCAATACGTGTTCAAACCCATACTTGTTGGGTGCGATCACATCAAATTTGTTGTCGGCGTGGGAATTTCTAAAGCTCTGAAGAATAGGAGATTGTTGAGTGTGTCTTCAAAGAATATCCCATAGATCGGATATTGAATGATCGTTCTTATTAGATGATTATTAGGGTCGAGAATAAAAGGTAGGGAGGAGATATCAGAACTTTCCCTGCTTTTGCCAACACCTGATTTGGAGATGTCCAAATTCGACAGTACCGATTTGGAGCTTCACAAATCGACAGGAGACCCTAATGATATCATGACTATCTTCTTTTACAAGAAATGTCTTTATCCCTTAGTTAAAAGAATGTGTTGTCCTTTGATACACCATATCTCTTATGATAAAAATATTCTTTAGTCTATTAGGATATCTCTGCTGCAAAAATAGATGTGTCTGAAGGTTTGTCCGCATTAGCTTCAATGTAGCCTATTCATAAAAGATTGTTACTCCGAAAAAGGAGTCAAAAAGGATTCTTTTGTTTGCAATACCAAAAGTGCTCTCTCCAATCTTAGGTTGACAAGTGTCTCATGCCATCAATGCATGTGGGACTATAAATAGAAGAGACCATGTAACATGCAATCTACGCTTTCAAGCTTTCTCTCCTTAGAAGTTGAAATCGACAGAGTTCTCCAAATCTCCAAAGTTCATACTTTTACTAAGTGTTTTAAGTTGTGTTCTTTATTCTCTAAGTGTTTAGATTGTGTGTTTAAATTTTTAAGTATTGTATTCAACCCCCCTCCCTTCTACAATACCCTGTAAGCTAAGCCTTTATTTACTTACCTAGCAATAT
>LUCG01102592.1:0-12715 GCA_001633085.1 Carthamus tinctorius
TCGAGAATCGCTCACACACACACCGCTTAAATCCCCAAATTACCGAATTCGCTTTCCTGGAAAGTCAGTCAACTTCGTCCGGTTGCTGCTCCTTACTGGAGCCTCCGATGCTCGATCCCTCCGGTCAGATTGAAGAACAATGAGTCGTGAAGCCNGAGCCGATCTCCCACGGCTGCGCAATCCTGACGGGAATTCCGAAATTCAACCCCAAACTCGTTATAATCGATTTCTAACCCAATAACCGCAATCAAAGAAGTCTATTATCATTATATAACACGGTTTTAAGATTACAACATCATCTAATCCTCAAATAGCGATTCATCTATCGATTCTAACATCCAAAAGACAAATTAGGGTTCTTACCTCTTATCCGAAGATAAACCTACGAGCAACGGTCGGTAACTTCTCAGAGGAACACGTACTCTCCGGCGACTAAGGATTTCCCCGGCGAACACAACGGCGACGGGGGTTGGCGTCTTCTAGAGAGAAGGCTAGGGCTTCTAGGTTTTCTCTGGCTTTTCTCTGATAAGCAAACTAATTAATTGAAGTCTAAAGGGAACTTAAATACCCGGGCCAGCTCTTCCTTCCTACGGCCCGATCCCGAGTCCGAGTTCCATTTAAGCCCGACTATCTTCTCAATTAAATACATCATAATTAATTAAATACTACTCACCTCAATAATTTAATTAAATAAAATTAAAATAGCCACAACAATTCATAAAAATTTAATTACCGAAAACTGGGCGTTACAAGCGGAGTATGGCCTTCCATTAATACAAATGGTCTAAAAGCTTTCTTTTAATTATGGTCCTAATTGTTATTTGTGAATTTAGTCTTGTTAATTATTCTTATATTGTCGTTATCACTATATCGATTTAATCAGTCAAAAATAAAATACAACAACCTTTAAAATGTTTTTGTAAATTACATACATATAAAAGTTATACTTTTTTAGTTCGTAAATAATAAAGAATTTGAATGTTAATTTTAGTCAGCCATCTGATTATAATTGGATATTTTATGAAAAACTAAAATTTATTTTTATCTATATTATATGCAACCGCCATTCAGAATATCAACTAAATTAAAAAATTTCTACTAATTATTTATCGTTATCTTTTATTACGTTTCCAACATGCTAAGGTTGTGCCATTATAGGATAGAAATTTGTAATAATAAGTGATAACATATTTCTTCATAGTCTTTCAGTGCTGTGGCGGATTGGTTATCACTCGGAAGATCATAGTGTCCTAACCGATTTCGAGTCTTCTCGTACGCATGCATGTGGACATTTAACTGGGGCCATGTTTAGCCCCCAAAATTGCTGGGGATTAGTCGGTTTTGACCCAGATACCCTTAAAAAAACATATTTCTTCATAGTCTTTTCAAATTAAAAGAAAACTGAAAAAAATGGTAACCATCCATCCAACTTATGATTTGTAGTTTGTAAGGCAAGAATGTGCCCATGGCAGTGGCATATAGTCAACCAAGCTATTTGCACCAGCCAAGTATTTCACCAAAATAAAAATGTAAAAACTCATTTTATGTTCGAAAGAAAATGCCGAAACGAAATTACCACGGATGAAAATCCGGAGGATAACAAGACGTGATGTTGCATAACCCGACCTATTAATACGTTTGGTATATCGTGGCTATAAGTTGTCAAAATGAAGATTGAATGATAAATAAACGAGTTAAGCTGCGTACCACAACGGTTCTGGGTAGTGGTTGAGACTCAGGGGCATACGGTGGAAAATCTCATCTGTCCAGGGTTAATTACAGACGTCCACAACAATCGTGGCCACTGAGTTTATCAAGCCTGATGTTTTACAGCTAGATTTTGCCAGGATTAGTTTGGACATAGCCATGACGCACTCCAAAAAATAAAAAGATAAGTAAAATAGCCTGAAATGAAGCTAAGCCAATCATTTCCCCTTGCTAGATATTGTGTGCATTTTTCATTAGATATATATGAACATGACACTTGTAAAACTCAAATGGGTTCATCTTAGTGCATGGGCACCATGGAAACAAAAACCCAGCTTATAAAATGAGCTAAAGTGAAGAACACATGCCTTAGTTGGCAAGTTTCGCTTTTAAAACTTTCCGCACCAATTCTTTTTTGTTCCTAGAAATGACAACGAGGTCGGAAGTATTGGTATCTACAATCCCTAACCCAAGTTTGCACCTTCATTAAATCATATCCCCATTGGGGCAATGGGATCCCCAAAGGGGATCGGAGATTTTTCTCGCCTATTCCATTTTATATTTTTCTCCGCGTTATTTTCTTCTTCCTTTTTTAGGATCAAAAAGGAAATTGTAAGTAGATATAGCAAAACAAACAAAAGCATTGTATTTTTAATTTTTTTGGCCGATACTATATTTTTGTAAAATATATTATACGTACAAATTATTGTAGATGTTCATTTTTTTTCCTTTTAAATGCCTCAAAATGATTTTCTTTTCTACAAAAGGAATACAATATATGATTTTATTTCCCTTGCATATTTTATAATTTTATTATTTATTTTACAAAACGTGTTGTATTTCAATATGACCATGGGTTTGAGGACTTGTGGAGCATCCCCCTTCCGCCCTCGTTTCTAAATTTGAAGACATCATATTCCGAGTCAATATCCAAATTATTCAGTTAAATCGAATTTGGGTATCAAATTCCTCATCAAATCTTAATTAAGCTTTCTTAACACCTCATACTTATCATTAAGTTAAAAAAAACACCAAAAAAATCCTCTCTAATCTCTTTCCCTCTAATTATTGCTTCTAAATTGTTAGGCAAAATGAGAGTAAGCTCTTTTGGACCCATTTTGTAGGATTGTGGGATTATCCCACACATTCTCAATCTCATAATTCCTACTTCCACTTTGGCATTCATTCTTTGTATTGCTTTTGCACAGTCATTTCCTATCAAACACGTGTGTGTTTTTTTTTTAATTTATGTATTATATAGTGGTATTTTGTAAAATAGAAAGTTAAGACTGTTTTGACACGATCGCACTTTATAATCAAGCACGGGCAGGTGTAGTGTTATTTTGGGAAACAAAAGAATTTTGTTCTTCAGGCATGGTCGCACCTTATGATTTGTCCGACCTTGCGCGACGATAAGACTAATTTTCCCAATTTTTAGTACTGGGATCAGATTGGAATTTCCATTATGGATTGTAAATTTCTGGACTTTCGTTATAGAAAACGACATTGAGAGCTTAGAAATCATAGTTTGAGTAGAGAAACGCTGAGAGAGATTATACACAATTTAGTGTTCGTTTGTAATTTTCTCTTTGGCGTTTAGGCGTTTTTCATTGATAAAAGTTCATCCTCTTCGCTGTGGACCACTACTAAAAGTTGTGTATTACCGGCGGCCGTAGTTGGAATTTACCGTCGGCAGCAGTCAGAATTTACCGTCGGCTTTTCGATGTTTACCGATTGTTGCTTTTCTATATATATTCTATTTCTTTAATTAGTCGTCAGAAAACCATCAGAAAGTGGAAACGTCGAAAAGCCGTTGATTAAGGTCATAAAAAAACCATTGCTAGTATTTCTGACCAACTTTTTATTGGTGGTCATGTTCGTTGGAAAACCGTCAAAACAGGATAGCCTTGTTTCCAACAGTTTACCGACTGCTTCTGCTATATTTGTGGTGGAACCACGTTAATCTTTATGTTTTATATGTTTCAGAGGTCTTTGATTGATAAATCATTGTGTTTCTGATTCTATTTATCATTTGCATTCATTGTTAATTGACATTACATATTTGATTGTCATTAGACAAATTTCATTATTTCATGTTGATAGGTTTATGACGGATATGTATATAATTTGATAGTTGAGACCCTCCAATGTGATTCTTAGCAATAATGTTTGATAAATTATAAGGCTATGCGTAGCGCCGGTTGGGGCTCGGCAGTCTCGGTGGGCGGGCTCGGGTACCAACACCGGCGGGCTCGGGTGATTGGTTTGTAGAAACCGATTAAGCTCTCTCTCTCTCTCTCCCCCTCTCTCTCAATATCGTTTTGTGGAAANGGGCTTGTGGGGATTTTATAATGGGTTTATGGTAAAGCTGATGTGACATTGATGTGGCAGAGTGGGCTTGGGGGCTCGAACGATTGCGCTACTGATAGCCTAATATTTATTTGTGATTATTCTATTATTTTGGTTGATTTTTTTTTATCGGGATTTCTAATTTTAATATTTCATATATGCTTTAATTTGTAACAAAGCGGGTTGAGTCAACAATAAATAAAATAGAATTGGAATATAAAATATTATTTTATTATTATTATTATATTCCTGGTTTCAGAAAATATATGAAAACTTGATGCAACCGACTTTTGGGAATAAATGTTTTATGTTACTTAGATCAATACGTAGGCATTTTGATATTGACATAATTGTTAATAATAAAATCTAATTTTACTTAATAAAAGAAAACTTATCATTATTTCGCAAGGTTCAAGTATCGAGTGAAAATGTCATTTGGATTTATAGTATTCTCTATGCAACCGTTATTCGTTAGCAACAACAAGCCGACAATGTGACCAATGGTCCTTTCATTATTCAAATATGTAGTAAACAGTGTCTTTAACAACTAAATAAGAAAATCCTTTTTTTTCTTAGTCTTTCGAGGAATCTAACTTCTTAAAAAGCACAGTTATCGCATACTGTAACAGATAAGATATAACAATCAGAGTTTATAGAGTATACCCAAATCAAATCCAAGATAACATTTACGGCTTAGTAAGTCCTAAAGGATATGTCCAACTTGAAAAATAAACTATATTTCAGATGTATAAATTATTACATTTTTATTTAATTAAACGGCATGAGTTTCTCCATTTCAAAATTAAGAGTAGAAATAGGAAGTATGCATTTATTTTTGAAAGTTGAAACGTATTTTAAGGCAAACTCAGGGGGTGTTTGGGATTGCTTATTTAAACAGCTTGTGTTTTTCTTGTAATAGTGTTTATCAACCTATGTCGTGTGAAATCCTAGTTTGTTAAAAAGTCTTTTGTTAGCTTATGGCGGTACCAAAACGTGATAAGGCGTTTTTTAGTGTTTGACAAATAGGCAAATAAGGGAGAAGGGAGTCCTTATGGCGATACCACACCAGAATAAGTTAATAAGTTAGAAGAGAATAACTTATCGAAAACTCTTTATTACTGGTTTGGCATTGGTATACTGTATACACATTTCTTTTTTTTTCCTCCCATCTAAATACTAAAAACTCTTTATTACCAGTATCACATCGGAATAAGTTAATAAACACTTTAAATAAGCAATCCCGAATACCCCTTAAAATAAAAATATGGACAAATATATCGGAATGGATAGAGTATAAGACAAATTGGGACCCACTTTTGCCGTTTTCTTAATAAACAGAGATTCGTGGTTGTAATAAAGTTTTATGTGAATTGAATTTTAAAAAGCAGAAGTAATGATAACAAGTGGAGAAGGAATCACTTATGGAAGATGGTCAAAGAAGCTTTGTAGCGGGTTAAAAATAAGGATGATTCGTATTGTTCCAACGCGACATGAGGAGCCATTTGTTGCCAGGAGAATATATTTTCTTCTTGTCGATTTGTTGTTTAACAAGGCAAGTAAAAGGGGATGCGGCGATTGGCGGTCGTGATGGCAGCGACAGTCCAACCATTCGTTCAGTTTGGTACCTATCACTGAGCTTTCTTAAAAAGGAAATTACAATTATATTGTTCCCACTATCAACGGATTAGGCTTTTTCATATCCGAAATTAGATATGCCGTGATAAAAAAAAACATTTATATATCTGTTAGTGGAAAAACATTATTTTTAGTTGTCGTAACAAATTTATGTAGACTCAACCATCGATGGTCCACATTCAGTGATGGGTTTTAATGAGTGTATCTAATTATCTACACAAAATAGAAAATATGAAAACTAAATCAAGACGAACTACCCTAGTAAATTCCACAGGAAGTAGTGTTTAAGGAGAGCAGTATGTACGAAGGCTTTAACTTTACGCTAAGAGTAGAAAAGTTGTTTCCGTAAATGCCTTCTGATTGGACAACATAAGAAATATATGTTACATAAACATTTGATAGTAAGAATACTGTTAGATCCTGTTTGGTTTGCAGGATTGGACTGGATTTGAAAAATTTTGGAATTGAAATCCATTGAAATTTTATGTTTGGTATGAAAAAAAATTTGGATTTGGAATTCTGGAATTTTATTAAAATCTCACAAACATAAGAATGTTACACGGAGTTGTATGGCGTTCCATGAGATTTTTATGTAATTATGGTTTAAAATATATAAAAACATTTCTCTTGTAATTTATTAATTAATAAATAAAAGAGAGTTCAATTACCTTTATAATTATTTATAATTTTATTTATAAATAATGGAAATTAATTCCATTCCAAATCTTAGCACTTGTCTATTATCAATTTATTATAGTATATAGTCGAAAAGGATATTGGTTTACAATAATTTTTATTTTATTTTATTGTAATTTTGCATATTTGAAACTATTTTATCTGGATTATCAAAATAGTTGGGTTCTCATAAGAATTGCCAAATTTTGTGGAAAATGGCTGTTAACCATTAAATGTAAAATAGATGAACATTAGGATGAGATGCACCGAAATGCAGCAGATCAATTTCCTTTTAAGCCCGCAATTCATGGAGGGTATTTGATCAACTGTGTAAAACACTTTTCACCAAAAATGACACATCTCACATAGAAACTTGAAAACAATATATCTATAGTAGTATCAAATTAGCAATTTAGAGCTAAGCTTTGAAAGGAAAAAAAAACTTGGATTTTGCATAAAGCTAAGTTTATTGGATAAACCACCTTTTATATCATTAAACCATTCTTAAATAGTCATGTGTAACTCATCGAATTAACTTCAAGTCTCGTAAAACTGCTAATTAGATTGGTACCGTCTTTAAGGACAATGTACCAACCTCATCAATAAATTTTTAAATAAAAATCAAATAAGTCCAATGTGTTGTGGTGGAGTGGTTAGTGCTTGAAGGGTACATAGTGTCCACCCAAGTTCGAATCCCCCATATACAAACTAAGAACATTTGTCAATACCTTTGTAACTCAACGGTTGGTAACATCCTGAGGGGCAGTGGATGGTATCCCTGTCTACTTGGATTCAATTCGAGAGGGAACAGGAGGCGACACCTAGTTCATGGGTCGACCTTCAGGCGGGGCATGGGCGAAACTATGGGCCGGTAACGATTTCTATGGTCGAAAGGATTAGTTGGGTGTCTGAATGGATCTCGGATACCTCTTCAACTTCGATCGAGACGTGTGTATTTTTAACTGCAGTTCAAAAAAAAATTAAATATTGGAATGTTAATTTTTATGGGTGGAAATGTTCTTTTCAAAGTAGGTTTTGATGGCTAGGGTTAGGCCCTTCCAGGCAAGTCTTGGTGTGACCCATTATTGGAAAACCATGAGGGGTGTTTGTTTCAGTGGGGTTTATTCCTTGGAATATGCCTATTTTGACTTGTTTTGATTTATTTTGACTTGTTTTGACTTATTTTGACTCAATTTAACTTTTTTGGTTTATTTAATACTACTTGAATCAAAAGATTTTGAAAATAGTTTTATTTTAATACAACAAATATTATGTGATAAATGTTTGGTGACTAATACAATGTTCTAAAAATCATTGTTGTTAGAGAAAATGCGTATTAAAAAATTAACGTTTTAAAAATGAGAATTTGGCAAGTGGACGAGTCGATTTAGAAAGACATATATGGCTCCGAAAAAGTCGAGTTTGAGACTTTAGGTAGGTTCGTCTTGGGTTGTTAAAGATTACTTTTACGGTGTTATCCGTACTTGACGAGTTTTATTTGTCGTCTACGTGATTTGCACATTTGACTCGTTTTATGTTAAAGCAAACATTTTTTTGTTAATTGTGAGTGCCCAGAACAGCTTATACGCACCTCAACTAATTTTATGGGGTTGTGTGGAGAACGATTAGATAACTTTCAATCGCGTTAGGGCATCTCCAACTCAATTACACACAAAACACACACACACACATCATCATCATCAAAACCATTAAATTAGTTAAAAATAGTGGGACCATTAAACACTAAAAACTCAATTCTTACGCAAAAGGCACCATACTAAAACGATCTTTTATATCATAATAACAATAAACATCTTAATCTAGTAAACTTTTAATACGTAATATATTTAATTATAAAAATTAAATATTATAATAGTTTATATTTTTAGAGGTTTGCTTTATTGGGCTCCAAACATAGTATCATTTTGTCTCTATATATTTTTTTGTGTTTTAGTGTTGGGTTGGAGATGAAAACATCTTCATTTTTGTGTTTTTAGTAGTGGGTTGGAGATGGTCTTAGTAAATCTCCAACAAACAGTGACGAATCCAAGAATTTTTCGTGGTGCTGGCATGTTTAAGATAGGTGTCCGCAAAGTTGTCCGATATATTTTTTTGTTTAATTTCACCATTTCGAGGAGTTTGTTAAATATCCTTGGTTGATTTTAAGGGATTTCTAAGTGTTTTTGGCAATTTTGAAAGAGTTTTTGGTTTTTTGGATTGATTACGAGATAATTTTTTTTTGTTGATAGAGTCCCATACGAAAATTTAGTAGGGGTAATTATAGTAGAAATTACAATAAAACTTAATTTTAACCTTAAAAAAATCTTTTTTATGCTTTAATGGGGAGCCTGCCCCCATAGTTTACCAAGTGAATCTTCTCATGCCAACAAGTTCTCCATAATTTCTTTACAATAGCGAATCGAAAGTTATAATAGATTACATTTAACTCTAAGTCTTCAATAAATTATTTATTTTAGAGATTTTAACATAAATTATATCATTATCATATCATCTAATTTAACATCCAATACATTTATAAAAATATTATACAAATAATAATCATAATTCATCTCATTAGTGGAGTTGAATAAAATAATCATTCTTCTCTCTTAACATCAAATTTTACGGCATTCTCTAAACTTGAAATTTTTATTTTCTCTATTTTAGATAATATTATAAGGCTATCAGTAGCCGAGTCCTCTTAGCCATCTGCTATATATGCGTCACATCAGCGCTACCATGAACCCACTATAAGCTCTCTGGAGCCCTCTCTGTTAGTATCCGAACCCTCCAAACCAAATACCTAATACATATATATTTTAAATAGAGAGAGAGAGAAGAGTGTAGAGAGAGATAGAGAGAAATGATAAGAGAGAGAAAGGAAGTTGGGGCAACCGCATTCGATGCCGCCCACTCAGCCCGCTCCCAACCCGCCGAGTTAGTACTGGGAACCCGATGAGCCCCGCTCAGCCTGCTGAGGCAATCCCGCCCAACCTCAACGTTCGGTACGCATAGCCTAAAGAATGAGTAATGTAAGTAACAAAACATTCATATATTTTTTTTACTTTAAAAAATCTTTTAGAAATGCTTTCAAAACAATTTAAATTAATTACCTTTAAGAAAAATCAGAAAGACATAAATCTTAGGCTATCCACAGCCAGGCGTCAAATGCCTTCGGTATAACATCGATATCGAGCAGCACCCTCGGCAACACCGCTGAGGTCCGTCGGCAAGAAAGGAAAACGGTACGGGTGTGCTGATCGCTTAGACGACCCACCCCATCCTCTCTCTCCTTTCTCTCTATCTCTCTCTTCTTTCTTTCTCTTCCTTTTTTTTCTTCTTTTTTAATTAATTATTTAGATTTGTATGAGTGTGGTTAAATTGGTAAGGATTAGTAAGGTTTTGGTAAGATAGTGGAAAACTGATGTAGCGTTGATATGACGACTCTTACCATTGGCAAGACTATCTACTGTTGTGGATGGTCTTATTGTCATTAAGCTAAATGCTCATAGTCCCTTTCTACGAACATACAATTTGGACAACTCCCTTTTCTTGTATTATATTGTCTTCTTTAAAAAAATATATATATACTTTTATGTTTATTATAATAATTTATATAAAATAATCAAATATATTTTGATTTTGAAAATTTTGGGTTGACTTTAAAGTGGAGCAATCCTTGTGTACAGTTGACCTCCACTTTGTGTTTTCCCACATTTGTTGTACTAAATTCAAAGTTGGCAAATGCCTATCCTATAAAACACTCCCAAGAGCCCCATTAGGTGGGCCCAGTTTAAAATACATCTTGATAAGTTACAGATTTAATCCCTGTAGTTATATGGAAATTACAAATTAGGTCCCTCTAACAAGATAATTAATCACAAACATCATTATTGTAGCTTCAATGTGGTTTTGGGTTGGGTCCCTTGACCTAACACCATCAATCCATCTTCCTTAGCTTCGTTAAATCAAGGGTGTTTTTGTATTCTCACATTTTTCATTCATTTTTTACTTGAAAACATCCAAGAACATCCCCAATCCACATCTCATCTGCGGCACCCTTTCCTTTTTTTTCATTGAAGCCGCCTTTATCTCCTTCTTCCCCACATCACCGTCCCTCATCTCATACCCATTGTCATAAAAAAACTGAAAAGAGAACTATTAAAGGTGGATTAGATATAGAGGTGTGGAAGGAACGTCTTGCAGGCTCTTCTCTCTACCTCTCTCAATCGATTGTTTGGTTTCTTAGAAAACCCAATTGCCTGACTTCCCTGTTTCGTTGAGACTCGGTTTAAGAGACATCGAGAACATGATAAAAAGAGATGTCATAAATCAACAAGCAATGTTTTGTAGTGGGGCATGAATTGAGAAATAGGAACCATTAAAGTATAAAGAAATAAAATAAACTTTATTTGTTTCAGTTAGGTATGCACCTGAAAATTCTAAAGAGGAACAAAGTGGATTTAGTAAGCATGTATTCGTATACATGTGTAATGGAAAATTAGTTTGGAGTTGTGTCGTATATATAGTATTCATGTATAGTATGTAATGGGCGGAGATCTGAGATGGGTTTAACCACTATAATCTCATTGTTGTCATTTCTTCCCCAATTCAAACTTAACCATTTCAATCTTCAGACCATCTACAACAAGTCATCGATGTTGGTTAAGCTTATGAACATTAGAGCTCTTCCTTGAACAAATTTCATGATTTCTTCACCATTTTGGATTTTTTCCCATCATCATAGCGTTTAAAAACAAAGATTGAAGCTAAAACCAAACCATTGTTGCCATAGGTAATGATGTTTGATACACCTCTATTCGGCGGAGATGATGGGAGACGTGGTAGTGAATTGGGGGAAGGAAACTGGAGAAGATGACAGAAGGTTAGGTTGGTCGGTTGAAGGATGGATGAGGACGATGTTGGTCGATGGAGGGAACGGTCACCTAGTTAACAACTTAACATTGTTTAAACCACAAGGCTGTGGCGTACTGGTTAAGGCTTGTGGGGGAAGTGGCTAGTTAACCCTTCTACCCCAGGTTCGAATCCAGTCGCTTCCAGATTGTGGCCACTGCGGATTAACTCAGGACAGCATGCTTTAGCTGTCGGTGAACCTTGCCGGGATTAGTCGGGGCAAAGCCTCGGATACCCATTCAAAAAAAAACTTAACATTGTTTATGTTTATATCTACATATGATATAAGCTATATATAATATAAAATTAATAGAATTGATATTAGTGGCTTGAAGGCAAGGATCCATTCGTAACAAAACTAAAACCACATTGATGATGTTTATGGTTATTTTGTTCGGAGGACCTAATCTATAATTTTTCATATAACCACGGGGACAAAATTTGTAATTTATTCATAATATATCATTAATTTATATAAAAACTAGTTATAAACAATAGTTAACATCATTAATATCTAAGCATATATAATTAATAAAGAAAAACACATTACCTTTTATGCCAATCTAAAATCATAAACAAATGAATATTATATATTATGTTTATAATTAATTTATTAAGAAATAAGAATAAAATTTAAATAATAATAATAGTAGTATATAATGAAACATGTGTTGTCATACTTTTGGACGATGGAAGTGGGAATCTATACTAATGATTTTGTGTACATCTCAATCGAAGGTCTATATATCACCACGTTGACGTATTTTACTTTAGTAAAAAGACACTATCATTTCAAAATAAAAATCAATTAAATCATTGATGCATATATGTATTAGTATATATATAACCACATAAAAACTTTAAAAATATTAAGAGAACTTTGTGATAATAAATTTTCAACTATCATGCTAGATTACTTTCATGTGTGGCTAGAATGCAAGATATATATAGTTAACATGTATTTATTTATAATGTGAAATGTATAGAGACATGTATTAGATGTATGTGTATCATTTCATGTTGTGAAGTTATTTATGTTTTTATTGATTCTCTCATCCTCAACATTTTTAAGTTTTTGTTTTATTTTATTATGTTCTTTTCTTTATGTATGTATGTATGTTATGTATAATGTATGTGTACTTATGTATGTATGTTTTAATCAAGGTCGCGGCCACGTCACTTGCATACACCTGTGTTGATAGTTAGTGTAAAATCACATGTGATTTTGCATTTAATTTGACACTTTTCTTATTCTCTTATATTGTTATTGTTCTTATTTAAACGTCCTTATATTTATATGTGAATGTATAGGGTTGAGTTCCAATGAGAGGTTGAGATTAAGGTGAGAAGTGATTATTAATCATTGGATGAGAAATGTTATGAGTGTGAAAACTCACTATCGAGCGAATCTTTTTCAAGTTTTTTGACCAATTGA